>JAAGKR010005190.1:0-53394 GCA_011419295.1 Clarias macrocephalus | reverse complement strand
AAAAGTTTCTTTTGCACACACAAATGTTTATAAACACACAAAACAAGTTTGAAGGGAGTTTAGCAATATGGAGGCTTGAGTAAAAAAAATATAAACTTAATATCTGAAAATTGAGTACAGGTGTATTTTTTGCTATATAAATATATATTTTTATGATATAGAAGGGGTTGAATAAAAAAAGTTTCATATCTAAAAAATAATGTTAGACACTATGTATACATTTCTTCACATAAGAAATTTTGATCCCCCGCTTTATGACCCTTCATTAAAATTTCCTTTGCAGCGAGGACCAAATTTCATGTTTGTGCTAGGTTTTAGATCTCTGTATATGCAGTTATTGTAAGTTTATAAAAACAAAATTACCAGTTTAAAATTTCCCAAAGCATTTCAATAATATTATTTATTTAATCTTTAATGGCTGTGTATATTTCCTTGTATCTCTATGGAATACAAACAAAAGGATTTTTTGGAGTAAAGCATTTTTGTTGTTGTTCTATACAGAAGTTTCTTTCCTTGTCTACTGTGTATGCGGTAAACTATCGCATTGATTGGCACTTTTTAAAGACGCGTATAGTCATGCCCACGCCCTCATTTATCAGAAAAGCTTCTGGGTCCAGATAGAACTATCATTTATTCATCATTTAGGATCCAGACTGCGGTTCGCTATTTAGTGATGTCTGCCGTAGGGGATAATGGTTCTGTAATTGACAGGTTCAAGACATCAATCTCCTCTACATAATTATGAAAAGAAAACATGTGTGTACATGGGCTTAAAGCAAAAGCAAGTGTCATTAGAGAGGTTAAAGATCAATTTCTCTCTGTGTCAGACTGCGCTGATTCCTTTAGTTTGTGTGCGCATGTCATTAGACAGAGTGCCGCCACTCTGCCTCCTTCTCCCGCCACACACACACACACACACACACACACACACACACACACACACACACACACACACACACACACACACACACTCTTGAGTGTCATTACAGAGATTTCATTGATTATTTTGTTTACGGTGTGAACGTCATCCCGCACAGTAGTCCTCCCCTGTCTCATCTTACTTTAGCTTCACACACACATACACACACACATACGCTGTGCGCGCACACACACACACACACATACAGTTTAAAAACACTTATCTGTCTGGATTTATTTTTACTTTTTTCAAAGGTTAAGTTAAGGTTGCAAGGTGATTTGTTTTATTTTGATTTTATATTTTGTACTAAATATTTGTATTTATTAGTTTTTTTTTTTGGGGGGGGGGTTGTGGAATTAATAATTTGAGTTTTCATTATTTCTTATGGACGGAATTTTAAGATGCTCGTAATCCAAGGTTTCACTGTAATGGACTATATGGAATATGGAATATATATAAAAAAATAAAATAAAATAAAAAAGTAAACACAAGTTTATACTTAACAAGTTTAAACTTAAACTTTACATATTGCAATTTCTTAATTTATAATAAAGACAAGAATAGAACCTCATCAAATTCTCACACATTTTAATTAATGACTGCATCAACAGTCTCTAGCATTTTCTGCTGATAATGTTAATTTGTTCTTTTAAGAAATTATCATGAATAATGATAACTGAATAGCTATTTAAAACCTCCCAGTGTTTCAATGTAATGTCATAAGAAAGAGGACAGAAGCAAAGCAAACAAACAAACAAGCAAACAAATCATGGACTGGTTGCAATTTTCAGCACAAAATATAAAATACATGTGTATTACACATTAGTGTATTACTAGACTCCTAAACTAATTTGATAGACTTTATCATCATCATTATCATTCAGTTCAATAAAATTTTATTTGTATATAGCGATTAACAATTTTCATTATTGCAAAGCAGCTTTACACAATCAAAATTATAGAAATTTGCATGAATTGTGAAATAGGTATATGAATGAAAATAATTGAGAAGAACCAGACCCAACAGAAAATCCATCCTTATAATCATCATCATCATCATCATCATCATCATCATCATCATCATCACATTCTCCTTATAGAACACTAAGACACAGGACTTAGGAAATAAGAGTTTTCTTTAAGTGAGCTGCTCCATCAGTGGATATTTCAATAAAAAAGGAAAGAGGAGATGAGAGGGACGATCATGAGAATTAAACTCAGTGTGAACCTTTCCACACCATTACACAAATTTCCCCTACAACACCTCAAATTTGTTGCACCAATTGCTGACATGGGTGTATATTTAGCAGAAGTACATAGGTTCTTGGATATACATCCTTTCATGGAAAGAGTTGTGCCTCCTTGTTTGACTGACAGAGAATTACAAAAAAAAAAAAACTATTTAGAATTAAATAAGTGAAAAAAAATTCCTTAAATTCTTATTTTATTCTGAATAATGTATTTATTTTGATTACATCTATAACAATAGATGAAGATATTCACCTGATGCTGTTATGCAGTGATCTTCACTTCCTTTACAGTTTATTGTTTCTAAGCAGCTGAAACCTCGACAGGTATAGCACATTCCTCCATTGTTAGTTGTTTTCGATGAAGCTTAACAGAGAAATAAAACAAAAAGCTCATTGTGTCACCAAGAATTAATGCAATAAAATACATAATTTAAAATACCATGCACTATAATTAAATTACAAAACATTAACTTCTATCATGCATATAGCATAAATAAGAGTAAATACAACTTTTTAAAGTTTTTACTATGAAATAAAATGTATCTACAATTTGAATAAAAAAAAAAAATAATAATAATAAAACTGAGCTTTTAAGGATATGTTGTTGTACCTGGGGGTTTGTCTTTACATTTATTAGCATTGACGGTCATTTTAATCTCTCCCAGGTTCATGCTCCCACCAGTACACATCTCTGGTGTGCCGCAAGACTTCATTTCAGCTTTTGGAGAATTTATACCCCCTATAGAACAAGTAACATAAGTGAACATGTGTTCTGCACTACATGCCGTTTTAACACTTTTTTACAGCGCCAGAGAATGCAATTAATGGACACCATACTCCTGTCGCTAGCGGCCTATAAACAAGACCACGCTAACGACAACTGGTGAGTAGATTAAACCTGAGTCTTTGTTTACATATATCTCTTGACTTTTCATACTCTTGCGTGCGCTCCACCGTCTCTACCTGCCTCATGTCACCTTGCTACGACCCAAGGACCTGCACTGTTCACTAGATGCCACTGAAAACGCTGTCTTACTACAGAGCATAATTCACCTAGGACTGCAAACGTGTAATCTTACTGAACGGTTTTTACGACTGCTTTGAACTAAAAAAAAAAAAAAAAAAAAAAAAAAGTAATTGTGTATCAAAATCTGTAAAAAATAAAGTAGCAACAGATATAAACTTTATTATGCAGATCTCCTGAGAATATATTTAAATGTCTTTAAGACCAGAGTGATACAAGCCAACAGAAGAAGTACAGTAACTCAAATAATCAAACATGTAAAGAGTGCAAGGTAAGGCAAGATTTGATTAGAATGCAATCATCAAATGTTTCTATTTTCAAGGTTATTTAAAGGTAAGAACATCCATTTGTTTTTCATCACTCCGGGTAAAAAATCTTAAATCTTATAACATCAAAATACCAGCATTAAATCACAAAGGTCTCACAATGTAACAAAATGACTATACTTATTTGTCATTGTAAATACATTCAAAAGCTTTTAAGGCTCATAAGAATTTAAGATGAATTTCTTTTACTTACTCTTATCCACAGAAATGGTAGCAGTAAGACACTGATCTTTACAAGTTTTCCAGGTACAACTTCCAGATAACGGACAGTATTGACACTTCGATGTTGACAATGCTGAAAAAAAAAATGAGAAGGACAATAAAAAACAGTTGCAACAATTGTTCATTAAACCATTATAATTATGAATTAACTAGTTTACTAGTTTAATGAAATACATGAGAACTTCATTACCTTCGGAGAAAAGCATGCAGAAGAGCAGCAGGGTAACATGAGACTTCATTGTTGGTGTTTGTTGTAGAGTGGAAGATAAAGTTAAAATGTAAGAATGATCACAGAGGAAACCTGCTTTTTATGGTGATGTTTAGTGGGTGTGTGTATTTTTTTTAGTTTTTGTTAGAATTCAACTAGTGCTTAAGTTTCATTTCCCTAAAAGGAAAGGGGCGTATTTCCTAAAACCTATTCTAATCTCCAGTGGTGCTGTATCCTGGCTCCCCCTCTTATATATATATATATATATATATATATATATATATATATATATATATATATATATATATATATATTTATTTATTTATTTATTTATTCATAGTGGTCATTGTTTTAAAGGTGATGCTTCAAGCTACAGAAAGTAAAAAGAAGAATTAGGCAAAGAAAAATAGAATCTGTCTTATGCATTTACACATTTACGCATTACCCATATACTGTATGTCAACGTCACAGCACCAAAATATTTCACAATGTTATTACAACATACAATATTGTAATATTATCCTCTACTAGTTTTAGTTTCATTTTTAAGAATCAGTCGAATTATGTGTTCTGCTTTTGCGGGACAACCTCATACTTCCCACCACACCACTTGCACCTTACAGAAACTCGTCTGGGGAGTTTCCTTTAGTTCCCACTAAAGTCCTTTAGTGTGGCAGGGAAAACCAAACAACACAGCGCATCAAATAAGTTTCTGATCACTCCTCAAACCACCACTTTAAAGTCTGTTAAAAGTAAAATATCAATTGTTTTTATTATACTGTTAAGCTTTACACACCTTTAAAAATATTAAGTGTACAAATTTTATTCTTTCAGTTCTATGTTAAACTGAAGTCATAGTGTTAAATAACACACCGTTTATTGCAAGTATTATTATCCTTCTAATAATTCTCATTTAATTAAGTTGTCATCCACAACATACTGCATATGAAAATAATCAGCAGAACAGAAGCCATCACTCGCTAGGTTACACTTTTATCCATGCAATAAAGCCTCAGGTAATTCATTAGAGCATCAGGTAATAATCAGTTAATGGTACATGGTAGTAATGTGTGTGCAAAAGCTCAATACTCAATAGTGTAGCATCACCAAAATCACAACACATCAATGGTTTCCAGATATCCATACCACAACACTTAGTTTGTAAAAAAAAAAAAGAGAAAAAAAAGAGCTTTTGCTTTTACTATACATTTAGACTGAGGTTAACTATAGTCATTGTAATTGTTGTAATTGTAATTATGCAAATGATTAAATAAGGTTTGGGTCCTCTATCTTTTGCTGCCCATGCTAACATGACACACCTAGGGGAGAACATTTTGTTATTCAACAGTCATGTCAAAGTGTTATAATTATATATAATAAAAATAAATAAAATAAAAAAGGAAAAAAAATATATATATATTTTTTATTAACTTGAGACACCGGAGACCATTAGTTTCTAAAGCAGAAGTGGAAATTATCTTTCATGTTTCCACATCCTCATGAATTGAATAATACAATGTACACACTTACTGTTCAATTTCTCAATGCCTGTCCCTGATGTGAGTTCCTATAACTTTCTTCTTTCCTCTGCTATCTCTTCACCAAACTTGGTTGTATGAACAAGTCTGTCCCAGGACAGTGCTTCAAACAAACATCACAGTAACCAAACAGTGTCCAAGCTGACCAGTGTCCAAGCAGAACAACTAGATGCAGATGCAAAGAGTAGTTAGATAAATCAGTGATATGGTAAGCAAATACAGTAAAAAAAAACTTATGAAGAAGATTTTTGCAGATTTTGCAGACTTTTTTATCGCGGAAAAAATGGGAGGGTTGTGTCAGGAAGGGCATCCAGTGTAAAACCTGTTCCAAGTTGCCCCGGGATTTGGTGTAATTGATGTTTTCACTGTAGGGTTTTACCTCTTGGTCAGAGGTGATACAATCTTTAATGATTTGGGTTAATTTGATTAACCAATTTACAATGTATAGCATACACTTTATCTTCTATCCGTCTACCGTATAGCACAATTTAGTGGACTTTACCAATGGGGTTTATCCCGTGGTCGACAATGATCATACAAAATGTGCTACTTATCAGTTACTGTATAAGCAAGGTAATGTAAGATCTGGGCAAATGTTTAGACTTTAAAATACATGACCAAGACAACAGTTATTTATAAAGAAGCAAGAAATCATTAAACTAATCTACAATACATGGAACTATGCTACTTAAACACCCATAAACACACATATACACAAACAGTTTGGAGGGTAAAAGGTAATGGAATTGTTTTAGTACTAGTGTTTACTAGATCTGTCACAAAAGCAGAGCCTTGGGTGTAATCTTACTGTTTAGGTTTGGATTGTGCACCAATTTTTAGCAAGATCTGAAGCTTTGTTTGTTTACTTGCATTACGTTTCATTCTCATCTGGAGGTTCGCCTCCAGCGAATGGAATCACGGCATTGCTGATTGGTTAGTGCGCTGTTGTTGAGATGGCGTCTTTCGGGGAAGACCTTCGGTGACACGTTGGTTGCGTGGGTACCGATAACAGCGCTCTGGAACTTTGGAGCCCACAAGGGGAGCAGAGCGCCCACAAGGGTGGAAGCAAGAGTTGCGAAAGAGTAACTAGCTTGCCACGAGGTGTAGAGCCTTGGGTTTAGAGTGTTTGGGTTTTTGACCTCACAGAGTTGGTCCATCCCATGGGTGATGTTTCGTCTGTCATGTGGGGCTCATCCAGTTGGAGTTTTTTAATACTTTTACAAAGTATATTTGTATAAGCCAATGTTCTTCAAATTAAACAAGTTTGCACTCAAAAAATAGTCAAATAGACATAAATCTAGATAATAGGTTTTAGACCTTTTTTTTCTAGATCCAAGATAATATTAGATAATAATAATAATAATAATAATAATAATAATAATAATAATAATAATATATAATTTATTTGTGTCACAGATACTGCTTTGTGGTTAATGGGATGGCGCCATTCGACTGGGAGAGGGGTTCTGGAATATGATCGATTGATTGCTCACTTTGGGGTGGCCTGTTGGTTTCGCTACATCACGCAGTTGTAAATGTGTTTTAATTAGGACAGGATTAATCAAATATTAATTTCCTTCACTTGGAGAGAACAAAGTGGAGCCTTATGCTGGTGTGGGACATATGTATATGTCTATGGACAATGTCTACAGGTCATTATCATATTGTTAGTACATCCGTAATATTTCATAAGTCAGTAGCATCGTTTCAATTTCACTTTATGGTGGTAGTGACAGTGCGGTTTCAATATCAGTTATTTAACAGCTGGGGAACAGGAACCATTTCGAAACACGCTTGATCCCGGGTACAGTTCATTTTTGCCCGTGAGCTCGGAAAGCAATCCCTCAATTGCAGAGGTGGTCTTGGGAACCATTCATGCGTTCCCAAGAATGGAAGGCGGGACATGTGTACGCACTCATACTCAAAAAAAGAAATGGCATACTGTAAATATGTGAATATTATATATTAAATATATTAAATTAATTATAAATATATTAAATATAAAATATTAATTGTATAAAATATATTACGTATTACGTATAATACATAAGTTTTAATACATATGTTGCTGTGGGTGAAAAATAATTAATGTGAGAATCACATATGGAGTTTGATTTTAGATTAGATTAGCAATGCAGAAGTAAAGAGTAGAGTTTAAGTAGAGTTCACTGAAACGTTTGGTGAAATCAAATCGTTAACACAGTGGGACTCACCACAAAGTTTCATAGTGAAAAACGGATGTGTGATGTCACTAACAATGCTTCTAGCTTCCTTCCTCAGTCAGCTAGCATAGATACTGTGGGACAGAGATGAGCCGCTGTAACCATGCACACAAACAACAGTTTAGACGGTCATTTCCAAAATGACTGCACACTGTGGTTTTACACAACACTGCAGAAAGAGGAACTGCTTCACTACAGAAGCAAAGTTTCAGCATAAATTATACTTAATTTTATTTCTTGAGTTTTAAGTAAATAGATGTACTGGGCATGTACTATTGTATCTTATTATACATGTGTATGTAGAATAAACCATGGACATTTAAAAGCTATAAATTGCTAAATTAATCTATGAATCATTACTACTATCTTGTATTATTAAAGCTTAAAAGTATTTTGTTTGCATTGAGTAATAGTAAAGATGTTCAGCTCAGTATGGAGGAGTTTCTACAGCGCAGTGTGTCTGAATAAACGGAGGCACACGTGGAGGAATTCAGCAGTGTAGCTCAGTGATGATGGGAGAAAATCCTTTAGCGTGAATCCTTCATCTGGCAAAACAGGTTGTCAGTGTAAAAGATCATATGTTTATTTATAATTTTCCCATAATTTTATTAATAAAATAAGACGTAATATTGTTTATTATTTAAAGACCATTTTACAGGCATTAAATGAATAGATAAATAAATAAATAAATAAATAAATAAATAAATAAATAAAGTGTGACATCATAAAGGTAGGCTATTTTCAATTATAGCAGGTACCAGTTCGGTCAATTTTTTAAGCGTAGCAACCCCACACCAATTTTTAATCACTTGCTATGGACACAACAACATTTCGATAGCAAGCTGTTAAGTAATTTAATTATGTGCTACAGTACCTTAGGGCGTTTTCTCACTGGGAACGATTCATTTTGAATGAAACGTTCTGTTCCCATGCATGATTTCTCCCCCTCCCCAAACCAAGCCTGAGAATGCTGTAAGCCTGTGTCTTTCTCTTATAAGTAGTTTTATTACAGACCCCCCAAAATTTTAAGACAATGCACATACACATAGACCATCTTGAAAACACACAGTTTCCACACAGATTAAATGAGTTTTCTGCATGTTTGGAAGATGTCACGCGCTACACAGCTGAGGAAGCTCTTCAGAATGTTCTGAACAGTGAATCTTATATATCTCTTGTTTTGATAATATAAAATGTAAATATTAGTGTATATTTTCCTTATTCCAGTTAGCTTTTGACAGCTCAGTGAAAGATTGTCTTTCAATGGCAGTTTAGGTAAATCATGCTAACATGCTGCCTTATGTAGCTTGGCACAAACATGTTATTTCCTGGTGGCTAAGCTAATGCTTTATGGAGTTTACAGATGTTTGTAAATGTTCTAATGTACAGGGGTTGGACAATGAAACTGAAACACCTGGTTTTAGATCACAATAATTCATTAATATGGTGTAGGGCCTCCTTTTTCGGGCAATACAGCATCAATTCATCATCATCTTGGGAATGACAGACACAAGTCCTGCACAGTGGCCAGAAGGATTTTGAGCCGTTCTTCTTGCAGAATAGTGGCCAGATGACTGTGATGCTGGTGGAGGAAAACATTTCCTGACTCGCTCCTCCAAAACACCCCAAAGTGGCTCAATAATATTTAGATCTGGTGACTGTGCAGGCCATGGGAGATGTTTAACTTACCTTTATGTTTATCAAACAACTCTGTCACCAGTCTTGTTGTGTGTATTGGTGCATTATCATCCTGATACATGGCACCGGCTTCAGGATACAATGTTTGAACAATTGGGTGCACATGGCCCTCCAGAATGGTTCGGTAATCCTTGGCAGTGACGCGCCCATCTATTACAAGTATTGGGCCTACAGTAGGGAATGCCATGTTATTGCAGCCCAAACCATCACTGATCCACCCCCATGCTTCACTCTGGGCATGCAACAGTCTGGATGGTACGTTTCTTTATAGCTTCTCCACACCGTAACTCTCCCGGATGTGGGAAAGACAGTGAAGGTGGACTCAACAGAGAACAATACATGTTTCACATTGTCCACAGCTCAAGATATTCACTGCTGGAACCATTGAAACCAACGTTTGGCATTGGCATGGGTGACCAAAGGTTTGTACATCGACCCTGTGGATCTCCTGACAAACAGATTTGGTGGAAACAGGAGCGTTGAGGTGCACATTTAATTCTGCAGTGAGTTGGGCAGCTGTGGTTTTATGTTTTTTGGAGACAATGCGGGTTAGCACCCGGACATCCCTTTCAGACAGTTTCCTCTTGCGTCCACAGTTACTCCTGGATGTGGTTGGTCCTTCTTGGTGGTATGCTGACATTACCCTGGATACCGTGGCTCTTGATACATCACAAAGACTTGCTGTCTTGGTCACAGATGTGCTAGCGAGACTCGCACCAACAATTTGTCCTCTTTTGAACTTTAATATGTCACCTATAATGTTGAAACAGCCCACTTTAACAGCTGAAGACTCCATTATATACAGCACTGTTTCTAAGACAAAGGTAAGTCTTCAATCCTTTGGTCTATTTCTACTTTCATAACAAATTATTATTATTATTATTATTATTATTATTATTATTATTATTATTATTATTGTTATTGTTATTATTATTATTATTATTATTATTATTATTATTATTATTATTGTTATTGTTATTATTATTATTATTATTATTATTAGTAGTAGTAGTAGTTATATTATTTAACATGTATTAATTACAGTATTAATAGGAACTGGTTTGATATTGAGACTTAGATATTGATATAAATCATACCATATCAAATCATATCCTGTTCCAGGTGTCCCCAGATGATGATGATGAGAAGACCATATACAAGTACAGCTTAGCAGTAGGATAAAATTACACATCTTTTACAAAGTGATTGCATTTATTCTCTTTAGAGACTGATGTACTGTTTGACTGGAAGGAAACTGTGGCTGGTGCCTCAGGGATCTCTACTGGGTCTCATGTTCATTGTTAGCATAATAAACAAATCTGATCAGGACAAGGACACTCATGTGCAGAGTAAATCATTAATGCATCAAAAAAGTGATAAATTTCTTTATAAATAAGTGGTATATTATAAATAGTTTTACTTTTACTAAGCAGAAAGTTACATCTTAAAACTGGAGCATTTTATGTATAATAAGAAATATATACAACCTAAAAAATACTTGCTCATTAAATAATAAATTATTGTAAGTTGTCTTTCATTAATAAAACAATGTGAATATTATAAATAAACAACCGGTTTTGCCAAATGCAAGATTCACGCTGAATGATTTTCTCCCATCATCACGGAGCTGCACTGCTGAATTTATTTTTGTGTGCTTCTGATTACTCTGATACACTGTGTTATAGAGACACTATTTCCTCAATTTCCTCAATGCTCACTCTGTACTCAGATGATAATGGATGCTCTAGTTTAAAAAATTATCTGCCTGGATGATATCATTATCAGTGACATCACACAATCCTGGCATCTCCCTGTTTGTACCCCTGTCACTGGTAAACAGGTAAAGATCAATAAGATCTTAAATAAACAGGCTAAAACCTTTGCAAATATGTAGACTTGTAAGATTAACTGCAAACCGCATGTGCCGCCATCACACATCACACTGTCTAGCAACGTTTACAAATATTAAATTCAAAATAAAGTGTAACACATCACTAATTTCTGCTCTTTACTTTGTTTATTTATTTTTATTTAGCCTTTCTTTTACATATTTCCTCACTGTAAATATGATAAATTGACACCAGCACTGTTTTCTTCCCATAAGAACATAGAATAAAAGTCATACATGGGGTTGTGATCTCCACCCGCAGTTTCACTGATTCACTGAACCCCTATACTGTTTACCTGTTGTCATATATCATCCCCATGTGGTGCTTTCTGTAAATTCAGTTTCATGCAAACTAAAAAAAAACTAAATACAATACAATACAAGCGGTTTAATATTTATTTTTATTTTTTTTGCAGAGCTACAGGTTTCTGTGAAAAGCTGTGGTGTAAGATGACCAAAACACTTTAGTATGTGGTGCTTTAAATATTATAGAAAAAAGTCTCCCTAGCCTCTAGCGTGTCTCCCTAGCCTCTGGTCCCTTGAGGTCGCCCTGTCTCAACCTCTGTCCCTGTCTCTGGTGTCTCTTCAGCTCTAAGCCTCCGTGTAGGCTAAAAGAGTCTGTATATGCTTAAAGAGACGCCGTAAGCTTCAAGAGACTGTGTATGTGTGTTAAAGAGCCTATGTGTATGTTTTGTTTGTTTCTTTTTCTTAAAAATAAAATGCTTTAACGTTAAAACAACCCCTCTGCACCTATGCCTGCCCTCTGTGACCACGGCGATTACATCCGCCCGAACCGCGCATAATACCAGTTCGTGACACCTGTAATATTTTGAACACATCAGTAACATGGAAAAAAAGTAACATGGGGAAACGCGCAAAAAAGACATGACATTTATTTTTACTTATAATAAATGTAAACAGGTACAAACATGTAAACGAATACAAC
Organism: Clarias macrocephalus; assembly: GCA_011419295.1. NCBI lineage: Eukaryota > Metazoa > Chordata > Actinopteri > Siluriformes > Clariidae > Clarias > Clarias macrocephalus. Next base: position 41,153 of record JAAGKR010005190.1, on the reverse strand, counting down.
AGCCGAAAACTGGTGAACACTTAAGTAATGCATATAAAGGCATACCTTTCTTTCTGGCCTTAGCATTAAGCAAAATAAACAAAGAATGAACACAAGACGTTCGTTTGTGCTGAGCAAATTAAGCATCATTCAAACCTTAGTTTAGTTTCATTATTAAACCTTGGAAACACTGCAGTACATCCATCCAGAGCGAATGCTGGTTAGCTGCTAATGCTAAGGCTAGCTTAGTGCTAGGTTTTCAAAGTCCTATACATTCTTTATAGATCTGTTATATTCATTCTGCTAAAGCCCTCCCAATCTAGAGGCCCCACCACCCCTTCACACACCTGCAGTAATGAGCCTTTGAAGTGAGCGAGAGGGGAAACGTGTTCACCATAATATAACTCCTGTACACCATGTCACATGTACACCATGACATAACTCCTTCCTCAGCTCTGAGCTCATGTATAGTACGTAGTCATGTTCAAAAGTTAGTACCCCCTCTTTTGTGTGTGTGTGTGTGTGTGTGTGTGTGTGTGTGTGTGTGTGTGTGTGTGTGTAAAAACATAACACAATCTGAGACAAACAAAACCCTATGAATTCAAAAAAAATTAAGCCCAAAACAAACAAAAAAAATATGGGTAATAATAACTACCTCCTTACTGCTTCCACAGGATTTATGAGTGTTAAAGAATTTTGAAATATGATACAAGTTGCAGCCAGGTGATCCTAATCATCAGTCCCAGATTAAGTTTAATCAGCAAGTGTGCAAACCTCTATAAAAGCAGGCGTTTTGGCAACTTTATATTTAACATGGGGCCCCCAAAACTAGGGCCCCCGAAATAGTTTTGGTGCCGGTTATAAACAAATCAACGTAACCTGAAAAGGGTGTATTTTAAAGTTTTGTTTTTCACACCGCTTAGGAGACCATTTTTTGAATCCATTAATACTGTTTATTCATTGGGACAAAACTGTGAAGTTTAATTTTTTTTTTCCAATAATCCAAAGTATTTATAGATACCATTTTGTCATTTGTGCTTTTTAACAGCCTCAAAGAAAACATCCGTTTGCAGTACTTGCAGAAGACTTTAACATGTGGCTTGTGGGTTTCTATACGGATGTTTGTGTCTAGTGTGTGTAACCAAGAAAGACACAGATATATGTGTGTGTGGGTATGTGTATGTGTGTGTGTATATGTGTGTGTGAGTGTGTGTGTGTGTGTGAGTGTGTGTATATATATATATATATAGAGAGAGAGAGAGAGAGAGAGAGAGAGAAAGAGAGAGAGCGAGCGTGTGAGGAGAGAAATTAGAAGTTAAAACAAAGACAGTGTATTTGCCATCTAAGTCTCTTATGATACCATGCGTTTTTATTCACTAGTTGGTTCTATAATTCTCTTTGTGTTATTTGTCTGTATATCAGGTAAGACTTAACCTGTAACATTTATATATTGTGATATATATATATGCATTTTTAATGGTTTAAATAAGCTCATGGAGCAGACTGTTAAAGTCTTTTGTCATGCTTTCAGTATTGACACAGTCATTTCCGATCCGGTCCCAATTATTGTCAATCCGTGTCTGTGTAATATTAATGCTGTTTTCTATTGTTGTTTGTATGCAGATGTAAAGAGCATGAGGACACTGAAAAATGTATGCGTGAAACATGGAGGTTCAGTCATTATTCCTTGTCTTTATCACAAGCAATACAAAACAAACCTTAAATTCTGGTGCAAAGGATATTACTGGTCTTCCTGCAGTATAGTCGCTGATGCAAACACACCTGGAAGTTCAACAGTTACTGATTATCTAGAGCAGAATATGTTCACCGTGGAAATGAACCCCGTGTCTGATTCTGGATATTATTGGTGTGCAGCAGAAATTGGTAGTAGCCTGGACGACCGTGATTATTTGTACCTGACAGTTAGTGAAGGTAAGAAACTTGAACAAGGCAGAAATATAAGATTAGTGACAGATTCTCTTCCACAACTCATCTGCTGTCTGTTTATTCAGATCCTGATCTGTCTGTAGAGTCGGGCAGAGTGAGCGGTGCAGAAGGTGGAAGTGTCACAGTCCAGTGTCTCTACAGTGCTGCGTATAGGAATAAACAGAAGCAGTGGTGCAGATTCAGAGACAGAAGCTGCAGCACAGTGGGGAAGACTGACACATCCCAGAATTCAGCAGTGCACATCAGTGATAATGGGAGAAACTTCAGTGTGGAGATAAGAGGACTGAAGAAGAGTGATGCTGGCTGGTACTGGTGCGGTGCAGGAGATCTGGAGGTTCCTGTTAACATCAGTGTCACTGATCCATCTTCAGGTATTATCACACACACTCATCCCTGATTTAACAAACCATGAGATAGAAACCACACTGATTATTTGTACTTTGTTTTGACTTCAGTGACCAAAGGATCAACTACAACCACTCACCATGTCGGTACTTACACGTAAGTAGGAAGCTACATTTTATGCTGTTTTCCGCTGCAGTTTTACAGATTGTTTATAATTATAAACTTGTATGATATTATGTTTTCTATAATAATAATAATAATAATAATAATAATAATAATAATAATAATAATAATGTGTGTTTAATGTGCAAAATAAATAATGTTATTGTTTTTGTGATATATTATTTTCGTATTTGTTTTTTATGTCACAAGACTTAAAATTTACTGACCACGTTTTTAGGTACAGCTAAACATTATTTATGCAATTACACAATCAGTTTATGCCTCAGTAAGCAGGTGTTCTTTATACACTGACCAGCCACTTTATTATGTCCTTTTACTGTGTCCATGAGGGGACTAGATTCAATTGTGTATTAAATCGTACACAATTAAAGCAATTAAATAGAAAATTTAACATGAATAATGGAGCTAAAACTTGCCCATTAATTTTCATTCTGTAGCTACAGTACATTAAATTATGCGACACTGTGTACTGCATATGAATGAAAGAAAAAAAAACTTTAAGTGGTCAAACTTTACTTAATGTCTTTGTCTTTTATGTTTTAAACAGATCTGTCTCGAAGCACAATTCAGGTAGCATCAGACGTACATATTGAGAGAAAATTAGTTTAGCTGTTCTTAATTCCATGTTTTTTTTAATATAATTTTAATTATCTCACCCACAGCAGCACCTCTGACTGTAGCGTCTAGCAATGAGCAAACCATGTGAGTGCAAACACACACTTAATTTTTCTGCAATAACGTGTTGAACACTATGATCATGTTCTCTGCAGTTTTCTCGATTTGTAAATTGATTGTCCTATTTTTAAAATGAGCATGTTTTTATGTGCAAACCAAACACTGCAGTATATACTGTAAGCAGTAAGTGAACATGTGACCTTTAACATTACAGACTATTTGCTAGTAGAAATTCTCTGTCATGAGTTCCTTTTCATGAGTACTAACTATATCTATAGGAAAGAGAAATTTAGACCTGATATTCGGGGTGTTAATTGTATCCAGAGGTCACAGTTTGATGCATATGTCAGTTTTAAAGTCATGCTCTGTACAAAAGCATGTAAACTTTCTGTTCCAATAAAAATGTTTACCTTTTAAACAGTAAGAAAAGAAATGAAGATAATTTGCTGCATTTACATTTTATTAGTACATAACGTGCACAGGTAAAGCTAAACTATATTCACTTGGATCACAGGGCGTAACTACGGAAGTGCATTGCATTCACAAAAGAAAAAAAAATCATAGTAATTATCTCATAATTATGAGATCCTGATCTCATAATTATGACTTAGTATCTCATAGTTATGACTTACTACCTCATAATTATGACTTATTATCTCATAATTATGAGATATTATCTCATAATTATGACTTGATCCTGATCTCATAATTATGACTTATTATGTCATAATTATGACTTACTATCTCATAATTATGAGTTACTATCTCAGTCATAATTATGAGATAAGGGGGAGCAGTCTCTTGCAGGGGGACATTTCAGTGCATGACACCGGAAACGAAAATTACTGCATCCTTTTGCTTGAAAGTGCCACATTTCACACTCATGGAGATGTAGCAGCTCTCCTATGGTTTAGCTTGATGACTGTACATGTAACGACGCGGGTCGCGCGAGGGGCAGAGCTGCGCATAAACTGTTCAGAACGGGCAGATCCGCAGGCTGCTACTCCGCGGAGGTCTGAACAGGCAAAGGCGCGGCCTTTAATCACACATCAGCCTGAACGAGCCTGGCGGCGTGTTTATTTAAGGGTCCTGGTACCGCCGTAGAGATCATTTAGGTAGAACCGGTAAGGTATCAGGGCCAAAGACCAAAGAAAGAAAGAAAAGAAAAGTGCGCAGAAAGTTGAGAGTCCTAAGAAGCGAAAGAGAGGCCAGCGCACGCGCTCAGCTTAAGTTTATTAGTGCTTTATAATCCAGAGCCCCGTCCGGTCTCACGTAGACGGCAGAGCTCCGTTATATTGTTTTTTCAGTTTTCTTTGGTTTCATTTAAATTCCTAATTAATAATCCCACGCCATCTCCAAACAGGAAGGTCTTCCCGTGTGTATCATAAGCGCTCTCACATACACCTATTTCGTTGCCCCCCTCTAAAGCTCTGTCCATACCGCGCCACGGAACAGTACATTATTTAAATCTACTATTACCATCCAAATTACTCAATGATATTAATATCTCCCAGTGTCTCAATCCAAGAATGAAATAAACGCTAATTAAATTTGCCACTATTGTCCCCGTCACCGAACCCTACCTTCTGTCATAATCATGAGACCAGGATCTTAAATTATGACATATTAAGTCATAATTATAAGTTATTAAGTGATAATTATGAGTAAATACATGATAATTATGAGAGCATTCCTGTGATTTTTTTTGACAATAGAGCAAATATTGGCGAATTTAATTCGCGTTTATTTCTTCCTTGGATTGAGACACTGGGAGATATTAATGTCATTGAGTAATTTGGATGATAATAGTAGATGTAACTAATGTACAGTCATCAGGCTAAACAATAGGATAGATGCTACATCTCCATGAGTCTGCAATGAGGCACTTTCAAGCAAAAGGATGCAGTAACTTTCGTTTCCGATGTCATGCACTAAAATGTCCCCCTGCGAGAGACTGCTCCCACACTACCATACTAAGTCATAATTATGAGATAAGTATCTCATAATTATGAGATACTAAGTCATAATTATGAGATAATAAGTCGTAATTATGAGATAATTCCTGTGATTTTTTTTTTCTTTTGTGAATGCAATGTGCTTCCGTACGTAACAAACAAAGCTTGTACAAATATGCAGACCAATACATTCCTACTGGATATCACAATATATTTAAGCAAGATCACATGAGGGGGAGACAGCACGGTTGTATGATACTCCAGGACAACAGCATGACCTTGGGTGTGATATTGCTTAAATATATTGTGATACAAGTTATTTCATCATCAAGGTTAAGGTGTGTCAACAATAAATAATTGTTGGGAGGTGGGGGCGGCTAAAACTCACCACACAAGCTGATTTTGAAATATGTACATTTTTTAAGAACAGTTTTATTAACAAAACATTAGCTGGGTTCTTCTGGGTTCCAGTGTTGAACTGCAAATAGCGTTCGATAAAAAGCTAGTGTGCTATGTAGGACGTACAATGCCTCACGACATACACTAATAGGACCCTTGATCAAGGTTGAAGAGAGATTTGTTAGAGATCAGTCTTGTGGTAGAAGCTAGGTAATTTTGTAGCTGTGAGTTTGATAGACGAATGGTTCACATTGACCTATCAGCGCACAGACCTAATTTCACCCATACTGCAATCGCCAGTCAGTGTCAAACAGTTACATTAACAATCTCATAAGATACAGAGTGAGACATGTACTTAAATGCCCCAGTGATGTTACCATCTATTATTACCACTCATGAAAGGACTCTTCTCCAATCAGATTGCTGAGTCAGAACTAACTGATGTATAATTTGTTTAATTTGTCCGTGTTATTCTGTTTATGGCCAGGAGGTTAGCTGATATTCTAAAGTGGAATAAGCAGAAATATAAAATAAATCTTGTACATTTCTCAGTACTGTCCAACACCTCCACGTCAGCCCTTTTAAGAGTACTATTTAAATTATAATAAAATTTGATTTTGCTGTGATCATTTTTTAAATAAAATACTTACCTCCTCAGTATTTATGATGATCATCATTACAGAGTAAAAACTGACTGTTGAGTTTCTCAAAGCATTCATATCCTTCAGAGCTTGGACCGGGTTAACAGAGCAAAAAGGGCGTTCAACCAGGCTAAAAGAGCAAACAGGGCTTTAAGGGCTAACAGAGCTATCAGGGCTTTTAACATCACTAACAGAGCAGACATTGACTTGGATCACAGTGTGCATCACACTTAACATTATTTTCCCAAATGGTACATGACTACCATAGCACATATTTGCACATGCAGTATCATAGCCATGCTGAGGGACTCTGGCTGCTCCCTCGTTTCTACGATCACATCACATCACATCACATCACATCACATCACATCACATCCATGCTAATATTCCAGCACAACAGTGTGACCTTGATTGTGATATTGCTTCAATCTATTGTGATATCAATTACTGTATTGTCAGTGTCTTTGTGTTATCAGTCATTTATTATGATGAGATTTAGTGTAATTTAATAAGCTATGCACCTACTGTACATGTTTCATCGATAGATGTTCTTTTTGTTAAACTATGTTGGGCTAAATGAGCATTAAAAATAAATTTGACTTGACTTGGTTCAGAAGTTTCCATGACCCATTCGCGAGCCACTTAATAAGCATTAATTACACTAATTGTTGATCACAGCATGGGTAAAAGTAGGTCTGTGCAGGCAGCTATACTGAGGAGAAAGCAGCTGCCTACCGAAAACCACACTTTAAATCACACTTAGTCCCTAAAGCACTTTCATCAAGAAAATACATTTGCTAATGTTATCTCATCTTAAACACTTAACCCTCTTAATAATTGCTTGTTCTTTTATTTAAGGCTATAAAGCTAATTAGCTCCTCACACAAGTTTGAATTCCAAGTCGCTCTCCAACCCCCAATCCAGGGCATTACTGTGTGTTGAACAAGTGATTGCACACCTTAGAGCACTAGTTTTCCATTCAAACCTATCTGAGATTTCACAAGGAACCTGATCATAATGGAACTGTTATTCTAAAGGTTAAGTATAAAAATATAGAAAAACTTATGAGACTCTGGTTAATTTCACTAACCAGTGAAATTAGAAAACAAAAAAACAGAAAAACATTGAACTAGAAAAAGCAAATGGTTCAATAATGAAATAAATGTTTTGGAAAGCATCAAACAATGTTTACTAACAAATTCTTGTCTATAGTTGGAGTAAATTCCAGATGTTCTGTTACCTGGTGCCCCTTATTTTGCTAGCAGTGATACTGTTCATCATGATCTTCATCTGCATACTAATAAAGAAACGCAGTAAGTGTCCCTGGTGTGCCATTTATTTATCATGTTTTACATTTATTTAATAGTAGCATGGTCATGGTAATTGATGTTCTGTTATATTATTTCAATTTGTTCTCTTTCATTTTTCAAATTGCATTTACTGTAACTGATTAAGAGTAATCTGGCTTTATTCTCTCTTTTTAACTTCCAGAAGCAAAGAAACAAATCAGGACCATAGAGAGGAGCAATGACACCACCGTTCACACAGTTAGTATTGCATTTAATGTGTGCTGTAATACAATATATTATCATGTTACAGTTGATATCAGTACCCTTACGTACTTCAAAGAAACTGGTATAATCAATTTCTTACCAACTCAGCTGCTTAACTGTAAATGATTTTGTTTCATGCTGAGAATGAGGAATCTTACACCTTAATGTGTTCAACTCAAATTGCAGTTTTTATTTAATAGAGATGCAAAAATCTTTTGCATTAAGATTTATTAAAGTAGTAAGCATTAAGAGTAATGTTACATTTAGTGTGTGTGTGTCTGAAAACAGACCACTTTAACAGCTTAAGCTTAATACAGCACGATTTCTGTGCCAAAGGTAAGTCAGCAAGTCCATTTATAAATTAATTTCAAATTATTGTTATTAGAAGTAGCAGCAGCAGTAACAATAGACATAGTAGTTGTAGCTGTAGAAGGAATATTAATTTAAATTCATTAATTATTATTAAAGATTTAACAAATCAGTTTTTACATCCACAGTAAAAAGGCATTAATTATTAATTAATTAATTAATTAATTCGTGTTGAGTGCAATTCAAGCTAAGAACTAATGTGGTTAAATCCATAACCCCCAGTTTACTCACTTATCTGGCAACTGGTTTGATATTGAGACTCTTATTAGTCTTTATTCATGCCCTGTTCCAGGTGTCTCCAAATGATGTTGATAATAAGACGAGCAACACCTCTGTGGTTTGCAAGTAAAAGGTGTGTGATACACTCAAAATATTTACTAACATATGTATATAACTTACTCAACTATGTAGGGTAAAATTACAAATCTTTTACACACTGATTGTATTTCATCTCTTTAGAGACTGATGCTCTGTTTGGCTGGAAGGAAACTGTGGGTGGTGCCTCAGGGATCTCTACTGGGTCTCATATTCATCTTCAGTATTATGAACAAACCTGATCAGGACCAGGACAACATGTCCCACACTCACACCACAGACTTCATAGTCATTTAGAAAAGACCAGCGTCCTTACTGTAGGTGTCACATGACAACTGCCAATGCTGAATTAATACAATTCCTTATACACAAGCTTTAATTATTCCATCCATTCTACACCATTACAGCCCTTACATACACCATGTGCTTATACTGTAACACAACATGCCTATACATTCGGATAAAAATAGATGAAACAAAATATAACTGGTGTTTAATAACAAAAATAAACAATTTTAGGGTCTAGCATAACTATGTATTCTTATATATTTTTAAAAAAATTAAGGTCTATGAAAGTGCTGCATGTACATGTCTAATGAATATTTAAATAATTCTATCTTTGTCTATCATTGAAGATTTGCTTAAAATTAAAATTCAGGGCATTTTATTGTGACAATTTTATTGTGACATTTGTGTATTATTATTATTATTATTATTATTATTATTATTATTATTATTATTATTGTTGTTGTTGTTGTTGTTGTTGTTGTTGTTATTGGATTAAATACATAACTTAATTAATAATCACCATAGTTCCATATATCATCACCACCACCACCACCAACAACAATAATAATGTTTTAAATTCAATTGGATGCTAAATGCTGCATAAATAAAGTTTATACCACACCAGGATTGAATTATACATTTTGCTGAACTAACATGAACTAATGCATCTCATGGATAGTAAATAATGAAAGCAAGAAATGATTACTTTTATATTTAGTCATGATTGCTGATAGTCTTGATCATTACAAATCAGAATAACTTTAATACTGCTTCTTAATGTACATTTCCAGGCCTAAATGGGTGCAAGTAATACACAAGCTAGACATCCGGAAAAGCAATATGCAGGTATTGCACTCTTGATCAGTGAAACCATGAAGAGTAGACAGAAAATGAGAATCTTGTCAAAACCAATGCATTATTACTGGGTAACACACATGCTGGGGATTACACACATATTGTGAGAAGAACCCATCGAATTAGGACTAAACAGCTGTGTGTCCATAAAAAATAAATAAATAAATAAATAAATAAATAAATAAAAATAAAATAAAATAATAATCATAAAATAAATAAATAAATAAATAAATAAATAAATAATAAACACTTGTTAGTGAGACATATCAGGAAAAAAAAAGGCTTCGATTTCAAAAGGCATAAAAGTTGGACTTTGGAGAATTGGAAAAGGGTCATTTGCTGTGATGAGGCCAGATTGACCATATTCCAGAGTGATGGGTGCATCAGGATAAGAAGAGAAGCGCATGAAGCAATGCACACATCATGCATAGGGGCCACTGTACAAGCCTCTGAAGGCTCTGAAGTGTTATGATCTGGAGTTCCTTCAGTTTGTTAAGTCCAGGCTAAGCAACATTATTTGGCAATAAAATGACGACAGCTGATGACCTGCATGTAGTAAATGTCCAAGTTATTACATCTATGTTTATCATTCCTGATGGCACAGGCATATTCCAGGATGGACAATGTGAAAGATGTGGAAAACACAAGTAATCATTTTCACACATGAATTGTCACCACTAAGTCCTGAACATGAGATCCAAAGACATAAGAGACAAGCAAAGTACCTTAGAACTATTCCTCAAGGCTACATGTTTACATACAGTTAAGCCTTTATTTGCCACATATGTACATTATTGCACAGTAAGATTCTTTCTTCACACATCCCAGCGTAACTGCGGTCCGAGGGCAGGGTCAGCCATGACACAGCACCCCTGGAGCAGATAGGGTTAAGAGAGAAGGGGCTCGAACTGTTTACCTTCTGATCAGTAACTCAGTGCCGTATCCCTCTGAGCCACCACTGCCTCCACCACACCCTTTTTTATTCACCTTTAGTACCCTTAATTATTTTTAACAATGTAGTATAATCAGTTAAGTATAACACATATTTTTATACTGAACATCATTTTAGTATAATACATAGTTTAGGTTGTGCAAAACTGAGAGCAAATTGATCTCATAACTTGTAAAGGGTGCAAGTTAATTTTTTTTCCCAGCCATACATTTTGATACAAGGTTTGTGGGGGTGTTTGCAAAACTTACAGAGCCATCTAGTCCAAATCGGAAAATAGGATTTTTTCCTACTACTCCTACAACTGTCTGTCTGGTTCATTAGATAAATAATAGCAAGCCATTATCGGGGGAGAAGAGATTCCCTCCTCTGGTATGACCTGCATTAAATGTCAAAATTGTGAGGGTAAAAAAAGTGCAATAATAATAATAGGGACTTACAGAGCCAGTACACCAGGGAATATGGTGTTCTTCAGGTCTGGATTTGAAATCCCCTGCTTTAATCCATATTGCAATAAAAAATAACTGGCTTCTTCTGGCTGCTCCCATCGGCACAGACGGCCATCTAATCCACACAACAACTTAGCACACGTTTTACGACAGATGCCCTTTCTGGACCAAATCCTCTCATTTTATTCTGGCTTGGGACCAGCACTGCAACCAGTGTTTGGGGTTGGGGCACTGGGTGGGAATCAAACCTGGGCATTCCACATAGGAGGCAGGAAACCTACCAACTACTAATACTTGACTACTACTAAATACATTTTATTTTTTTAAAAATGTCTTAAAACAGTGGCTGCGTCAGCCAGCTCCTACAACACTAGCGGGGGACACTTCAACCAAGTTTCAACCCTCAAAAGTTTCAGTTTCTCCAATAAAACATCAACCCTCTGCTAATTTGATCTAAGACACTCTATATTATATAGGTCATGGGTTTGGAAAGTGCTCTTAAATAGACAGACACTTTAGAGCTTTTATGTGTTCATGGTTTATTTTGCATATTAATGAACAATAAGATATAAGAGTGTATGCCCTATCAACTTATTTAAAACTGAAGAAATAGTACCTCATGTATAATTAGTGCTGAAACTTTCCATATGACTTGTCTGTAGAAACAATTCCTGTTAAGCTTGCAGTGTTGTCTAAAATGACAGTCTGCACTAATTTTGGAACTGACCGTCTAAACAGTTGTTAGTGTGCATGGTCACAGCAGCTCGTCTCTGACCTACAGTATATATGCTAGTTGATTAGGAAGAAAGCTAGAAGCATTATTAGTGACATCACACATCCTGGCCCCTTCCCTGTCATCGGGTAAATGTTTCAGGGTAAAAGAACCATGTAATATTTCTTTTTATTTTTATTTTTTAATAAATCTGAAAAAAGTTCAATGTGAGGAGCTTTATTACAGTCATAATATACTCAGATCACAAAAAAACATCAACAAATACAGCATAGTATTTGATAATGCGGTCATTATCAGGTTGTTAACACCTCTGTAATAGTCAGGAGCATCATTTTTATTTCTCTCTTGATAGGTGGGTCGGTACCGGTTTCATTATCATTATTTAAAGCTCAGTAAAACATTTTATTGAAAAATTATTATATCAATAACACATTATTATTGCTTGTATTAGACGTGTCAAAATGCACTGTAGAGCTGTTTTCATGTTATTACTAATTTGTTTAGTCATTAACGGCTCAGTGGTCACTACACTTGAAAAATTAGGAGGACTGATAGAGGCTGCAAGGACTTTAGAGCCAGTTTTAAATCGGGAGACATATACATACAAGTCGGTAGCAAATTCGGCTCAGTCGAATGGTGGCCTGAGATTGACATCACAGACGGTTTATCCAATTCTGTCATCTGTTGTGAGACAATAAAAAAAAACTGCCATGCGTTGTCTTCTATCCCACCACTTACACTAAAGATTTAGGATTTCACTGGCACATGTGTCTATCCTAGAGACATCAGAAGACATCCTGTAAGTCATTTTGTCCTCCAATCTTACCACATGCCTATTGAAGCCATTCCCTTCCACAATGCCCTGGACCATCCAATAACTCCTCCTCCCTTACAATTAACGATTCCATAACATCGGTTTATTTACAGCACCCGCTGCAATCAAGAGAACAAAAAATATCACCTTTCTGAAAAAAAACAAACAAACAAAAAAAACACTCTGGATCTATAGTAGCAAATACCAGCAACTACAGACTGGTATCACTTCTCTCTTTGCTTTCTAAAATATTTATGTTTAGTGTGCCCTGTATTTAAGAGCCTTTCTACGTCATGTTTTAAAGATAACTCTTTAAATGATTGTGTTTAGATTTCTGAATTTTATTCATGGTTTTATTGAGGTGTTATTCATGTTTTGTTAGTCAGCATAATTAAGAAACTATTTGCACTTGTATCTGTCTACTAAACCTGTGATAACAGTATTACAGCATTATGAATAATGTAAAATGACTATTAGCATATAAAGTTGTTTATGGCTCTGATAATGTGCCCCAGAGTTTAGCTTAGTGTTTCCTTCTGGCTCTCACGGTTAGTTATGCTGTCATAATTAGTCCTGCTGGAGTCCCTGCTTGCACTCTAACGTACACTGACCCCATTCATTATGTGATGGTTAACATACTGTACCTAATCTGTAATGCTTGTAAAGCTGCTTCATGGCAAGGTCCACTTTTAAAAGCCCCCCAAATTGGAGTTCCATCAACTAATATTACTAAGGCATAGAATGATGTCTGGCTGCCTTCTTCTATGCCTGAAACTGCTCGTTTATTACAGGTTTTACAAAGACATCTTTACATTTTGCAGGAACGCACAAACCTATTGCATCATGGCTGTTCATTTTACTGAAAAAAAAAAAATCTATGCTAAAGATGTCCTACATATAATAGAAATGTAACAAAAAGACCCTGAAGATTTTCCTACAGTAACACATCCTAGCAGCAGTGTTGTACTTCTGTTATACTACAGCAAATTTGGAAAGCTTACAGGTCTTTTTTTTTTTTTAATAAAGTGCATCTTATTGTCATTAAATGACACAAAATGAGCAACGATTTTAGTATGACATAAGCAAAAGCTGTTAGATCCTGTTATAGAAGCTATGAACACTTGTTCCTGAGTCAGCCTCTCTTTTCAACTGTTAAAGTTATTAATACAAAAAGTCACTAAATGATGCAGGCTATGGCTTTAGTAAGTAGGCTTAGCAGGAAGAGGAACTGCTTCAGCGGCTACAGACACCGCAAGGAGAAGAGACACAGACAGAGAAGCAGGACGCCAAAAAAAAAAAAAAAAAGTCCTCACATTTTACTCAACAACAGAAGAAATCTACCATGAGCTGCTTTTTCCTTGTTATTCTCACCATAACCAGTAAGTACCCCATTACTTTCCCATTAATTCTTTTATCATATTTTACACCTTTTTGAATTTATAGAGTAAATCACTGATATCTCAAAAACTAAAAACAGCAAAACAATCATCATTCATATATTGAAACCATCAAATATTTTACTTTCACTCAGTAATCGAATGTTTTGCTGTTTTGTATGCAGGGTTTGACAGTTTGCAGTCAGCATCCAGACAACTAAGTCTACAAACTGGAGCATCTGTCACTATCCCATGTGCCTATGATGAGGAATATATACAACATAAGAAATACTGGTGCTATGATGCTTATTCAGCATTTAATTACTGCACAATTCAGGCGTATACCAATAATACACAGGGGAAAGTGACAGTGACTGATAATCCAGCTGAGAGTCTCTTTACTGTGACTGTGAATAATCTCCAGACAGAAAACACTGGATGGTACTGGTGTGTTGTAGAGAGAGGTGGAATACTGGTGCCAGATGTTAAAGAAGAGCTTCATATCACAGTGAAAGCAGGTATAAAGGTATAAACTTTAAATACTAATCAATCAGTGTAGTGCTGTTATTGGATATTAACTCTATATTTGTGCTCAGTTCCTGATCTGTCTGTGAGTGAGAGCAGAGTGAGAGGTGAGGAAGGAGGCAGCGTCACAGTCCAGTGTCTCTACAGCGCTGAGTATCAGAATAAACAGAAGCAGTGGTGCAGATTCAAAGATAAGAACTGTAGCACATTTCAGACGTCTGAAACATCCCAGAATTCAACAGTGCAGCTCAGTGATGATGGGAGAGGATCGTTCAGTGTGGAGATGAGTAGACTGAAGAAGAGTGATGCTGGCTGGTACTGGTGCAGTGCAGGAGATCTGCAGGTTCCTGTTCACGTCAGTGTCAGTGATCCACCTCCAGGTACTGTATAATCACACGCACTCATCTTTGATTTAACAAATAATGAGATGAAATCACACTGATTTATTGTATTATTTTTGGTTTGATAATTGCGACTCCAACAGAAACTACTACCACTCACCATGTCAATACTTACACGTGAGTAAGAAGCTCCATTTTATGCTGTTGTCTTCTGCAGTTTCACAGATTTTCTATATATTTTTTTTTACTTATTCAAAATTATAAGGCTGCTTATTGTGCAAAATAAACACAGCTATTTATTGTCCACATCAGTACTGTACATGATGTATTATCCTGCTAGTAGTATTTTATGTCCTAAGAACTTAAACTCACTGACCACTTTATTAGGAACACCTGTTTATTTATTCAGTGACAAACAGTTAATGCCTCAATGAGCAAGTCTACTTAATAAAGAGGCTGGTGAGTGTATAATGTGTAAGTCTGTTATGTGAATGGATTGAATTTAAGTCTGTATTGAATTGTTGCTTAAAAGAGCAAATTAAGCATGAATGAAGGAGATAATCCTTGCCCATTAATTATGATTCTGTAGCCAAATTTAATTAAGCTACTGTACACTGTGCACTGGGAACAAAAAAAAAAAAAAAAAACTTGTAGTGACCTATTCAGGGTACTCGATGCATTCTTTACACAGGACTTTTAACGCAGGGATTACTTGACTTACAAACATAAGTGTATATATTATTATAAACTAACATGTCGTCTGCACTTTAATATAAGACTGTTTACTCTCACTCTCTCATTCTAGAAACCGATTATCTAGTACAGGGTCACAGGAGGCCTGAAGCCTTTCCCAGGGGACACGGGACAAAAGGCAGGGGACACCCTGGAGATGATGCCAGTCTGGCACAGGGCACAATAAAACTGGCTACAGTATATTCAACAGAAAAGGGACTGCATTCAGTATTACCCTGTGTACTGTATACTGTATTTATATATTAAACAGAACAAAAAAACAAAACAAACCAAAAAAAAAAAAAATCCTAGTTTTTGTTAGACAAAATCATCTGCAAGCTTGAGGTAACTGTGGCAAGAGAAAACTATCTTAGATGGTATGAGGCAGGAACCTTGAGAGGAACCAGGGTCAAAAGGGGTCACTCATCCTTATTTGGGTGACCCTGGAGAGTTTGATTATGAATTATTCTAAACACCAGGGGGTGTGATATGAACAATGTCCTTTCTGCAGTTATGTACAGTGTACAGTGTGATGCAGCTACAGCATATGTAGAATGTTAGTGTGTGTATTAATTAGGAGTTGACATCCTCAAAGTCCACAAAAGGTGTTGGCAACCATCTGCATACCGGTTTCTCATGCACTACTGATTTCTCTCTGCTTATAAGAAAGTGCACCGTGCTTTCTCTTTGCCACATTATTGTGTGCTCTCTCAATTCTCTCACGTTTTCTTTGTTCACGTTTATATTTCCAAGTCGGAATTCACGGCTCTGATCGACAACTACGGCACAGGATGCGTCTAGCAGCACTAGATGAGAGCTGGAGTATGAGGTTATGGAATGAATGAAGTGTATGCCAGGCTCAAGAGTTGGGTATTTAATCTTTTTTTTTTTTTTTTTTTTGGATTTTACCCCGATTTTCTCCCTAATTTAGTCGTGTCCAATTCCTACCCATTAAGGCTACTACTACCACTCAGTCATGAGGGCCAAAGACTATCACATGTTTCCTTCAAACCATGTGACGAAAGCCGACCGCAACTTTGTAAACTGCTCACTCATGGAGCGGTGGGGACGGTGGGGACGGTGGGGGCGGCGTGACACACTCGGTGGACACACTCGGAGGACAATGCTATCCGTTCCTTCCGCTTGCGCGAGCTCAGAGACGTGCCTGATTGGCCGAGCTCTCTCAGAGGGAAGCCAATCAGCTCTCTCTAGACAGACAGAGAGAGCTGAGAGGTTACAGCGTCACCCGGGAATTGAATTAGCGATCACCGGATGATAGGGCAAGCACTTTGCCACTGCGCCACTCAGAGGCCCCTTAATCTACTTTTAAACTGGGAGACTATGTCTGAGCCCCAAAACACTGTCAGGGACGCTAGGAGCTGAATATGAAATATATCTTTTGATATTCTGGGATCTACCAAAAGTCCGGAGTTTTGTGATCTTAAGGAGTTTGCTGGATCATAATGTGTAAGACTTCCTAGATACGTGCGAGCTAAACCTTTTAGAGGCTTGTACATACTGTACATAGTGCTAGTTTGTAATCAATTCAGGTAGCCAGTGCAGAGATGATAATATTGGGGTTATATGATAATATTTCCTTTATCTGATAGGAACTCTGGCGGCTGCATTTTGGACTAACTGTAGCTTGTTTATTGAGGATGAAGGACAACCATCTAGTAATGCATTACAAAAGTCCAGTCCAAACTAGCTTTTCTGCATCAGATATGGATAAAATGTTTTCTAAGATTGGCAATATTTCTAAGATGAAAGAAGAATTTTGGAAATATAGTTTATATATATTAAAAAAAAGGAGTTGCTGTCTAATATTACGTCCAGATCTTTTACTGAAGCGCTGGTAGTAATAGTACATCATTCGAAATACAAGCTGAAATGTGAGAGCTTTTGTGTCCTGGTTTGCTCAGGATGATCGGCTCGTGTGAATACCACACAGCGCTAAGGTAAGGGCGCTTGTACACTGCTCTTACTAACTCTTGCTGCTCACAAAGGGACTATGTCTTACTATGAAGCAGGGTGCGCTTACTGTATGTCTGTATGCCAGGTTAGGTTAATTGACATTCCCAAATCGGCTGTAGTGTGTGTATGTGTGTGTGGCCAGCGATGGATTGACACCC
This sequence comes from Clarias macrocephalus, assembly GCA_011419295.1. Taxonomy (NCBI): domain Eukaryota; kingdom Metazoa; phylum Chordata; class Actinopteri; order Siluriformes; family Clariidae; genus Clarias; species Clarias macrocephalus. The sequence continues at coordinate 23,598 of JAAGKR010005190.1, read as the reverse complement.
TGTCCAGGGTTCGTGTACCTTGCCTTGTGCCCAGAGTCTCCTGGGATGGGCTCCAGGCCTCTGGTATACAGGATTAAGCGGTATAGATGATACAGATGAGTGAGTGAGAGTGTCCACCATCTCAACAACAGACTTTTTAAGGGTACCGTTTAGATTATAAGGATGGTGATTTGACTATTGACAATGAATGAACAAATGAATGTATGAATTAATATTATTCACTATAAATGATTCAGCCATTGGTGTGTACCAACAAATGTCTGTCTATAGTAGGAGTGAATACCTGATCTACTGCTACCTGACAGCTCTTCTTTTGCTACTGGTGATACTGGTCATCATCATCTGCCTACTGATAAAGAAACGCAGTAAGTGTTCCTGCATGGTGTCATTCGATTTGCACAACGTGAATTCATTTAATAGCATCATGGCCATGGAAGTTAATGTTCTGTTATATTATTTGAAAGGAAGAAGATATTCTATAATAATTCTATAATCCACATATCAGTGTCCAAACACATTACAGCTTCTCAAAACCAAAGGACAGATTCAAATAGTAGTCAGATAAACCATTTAAGAGACAAAGACAGTAATGAAGAGTATAACCAGAATAACAGGAAGCCAGAGAAACAAGGCCAGGGTCAGTCATGATGGGCAAATACAGTATAACTCTCATGAGTGATAACAGTTGGCAAGACAGTTAGTGTGTATGAATGTGTACTAATAATAATAATAATAATAATAATAATAATAATAATAATAATAATAATAATAATAATTATTATTATTATTATTATTATTATTATTATTAGTATTATTATTATTATTATTATTATTATTAGTATTATCATTGTTATTATTAAATAAATAAATAAATAAATAAATATTATATTAATAATAATAGTAATATTATTATTATTATTATTATTATTATTATTATTTTCTGTTCTTTACATTAAATTTAATTGCATTCAACTGACTAAATGTAAATTGGCTTTATTCTTTCTTTCTAACTTTCAGAAGCAAAGAATCAAATCAGGACCATAGAGAGGAGCAATTACACCACTGTTCACACAGTTAGTACTGCATTTAATGTGTGGGGAAATGCAATCCATTATCATAGTGTGTGTGTGTGCGTGTGTGCGTGCGTGCATGTGTTTGTGATGCCTGTCTGTCTGTCTGAAAACAGGCCACTTTAATAGCTGGAGGACCCTGTTATGTACAGCACGGTTTCTAAGCCAAAAGTATGTCAGCAATGCATTTATTAATTAATTTATTATTATTATTATTAGTAGTAGTAGTAGTAGTAGTAGTAGTATTCAGTTGTGATTGTAGACGGAATCATATTATTTAAAATGTATTGAACAAATACATCAAAAGTGAATGAGGAGGACGTGACCCTCAGCTCTACACATATTGCTTCCAAGGAGAAAACTGTAAGTTAATTATATTAAAACAAAGTCTAAACAAAGTGCAATCAAAGTTAAGAAGTGGTTAAATCCATAACTCCCAGTTTACTCACTAATCTGCCAGGCACTGGTTAGATATTAGATATTATTAGATATTATACTCTTATTAGTCTTTATTAATATCTTGTTCCAGGTGCCTCCAAATGATTTCGATGATAAGATCTCCTACAGCTCTGTGCTTTCCTAGTGAAAGGTGTGTGATACAATCAAAAACATGTATACTTAACCTGCTCCAATATGTAGCATGAAATTACAAACATTTGACACACTGATTGTATTTATTCTCTTTAGACACTGATGTACTGTTTGGCTGGAAGGAAACTGTGTGTGCCTCAGGGATCTCTACTGGGTCTCATGTTCATCCTCAGCCTCATGAACAAACCAGATCAGGACAAGGACAACATGCCTCACACTCGTACCATAGACATACATCATAGTCACATAAGCCTCAGTCACTCAGACCAGCTTTTTTACTGTAGCTGCCACATGATAACTGCTAAAGCTAACTCAATACAATTTCTTTTATCATTTTTTCTATTATTATTTTAACTGTATGATTAATTTAAACACCTAAGTAATGATCACCATATTGTCATAATAATAATAATAATAATAAGAAGAAGAAGAAGAAGAAGAAGAAGAAGAAGAAGATAAATTTGATGTTACAGTAAATGCTGTATTTTGTTGAAATAACATGAACCAACATTCCTCTTGGATGGTTCACAACATTCAGAGCAAGAAAATATGAGTAAATAATGATTCATGGTATTCTTGATCCTCATGAATCAGAATAATTTTAATACTGTTGAATGTATAGCTGACAGGAAATGTAGGAGACAGGAAAGACTACCTTGCCAAAGCCAATGCATGCTTATTACATGCTGGGGATTACACACACACACACACACACACACACACACACACACACACACACACACACACACACACACACACACACACACACACACAATGTGATGGAAAGATACAGGATTGATTGGGACCAGACAGCTGGGTGTCCATAAGAAAACCAAAACTCATCAGAAAAAAAGCTTAAATATGATCAATGATCAATGCAAAAGTGTCATGTGGTCTAATGAATTCAGAGTGACCCTATTTCAGAGTCATGACCATGTCAGGGAAGAAGGGAAGCGCAACTGTTGCTACCATCATGCATAGTGCCCACTGTACAAGCCTCAGTGTTATGATCTGGAGTTGCTTCTGTTGGAATTGGCACCACTGAGTCCGGACCATGAGAGCTAAAAACTTGCCATAAATGAGGTCCAAAACTGAGAGCAAAATGTCAGTAAAAAAATATATTTTAACTGGAAAGGATGCATTTTTTACAAGGCCAACTTCTATTCATAGCTCTCAGGAGACCTAATTGAATATTATGACATAAGCATAAGTATGGAAGAAACAGCCATTTAGTCCGAATGAATCAGAAAATATTAATTTGGTTAGACATTTTTTTTTTTTTTAACATTTTGACCTTGTTTTGTTTCTTCGTTTCATGGTTTAACCCGATCTAGTTTACTCCTGTTGCACATCTGGACTTTTGATTTGGATTATCTCTGCCGGTTTTGATTTACGTGTTACTTATCACTTTTTGTCCTTGATCTAATTTGCTGCCACTATTTGACTCACTACAAAAAAAAACATAAAATCAAAGCCTTGAGTTTATTTTTCACGAAAACTCAACCAACATATTATTGATATAAACACAAGTGCAGACTGATTTATCCATTGCAACAAAAGTATACAGTAGGTGGTTATAGCTTTATTGAAATTAATACTTTTTAACAGCCTTAAAGAAAACATGCAAAAAACATTCCCTATATACTGCAAAACTTCATAAAATTTTTCATTAAAAAATTCTATGAAAAAAAGTGCTATGAAGTTCTTTTCATATGGACTTTCTGTATAGCAGCTTTCTGACAAATCTTAAAAAAAAAAAAAAAAAAGATACACACTGACCTTTTCTGTCAATGTAATAAAAATCCATCAATAACTTGTGCAAGTCAGTACAACGTCAGCAAAATTTTGGTAACCTCAGAAGTCGTCCCAACGTTGTGCCAACAGCAGTGCATATGTTGGGCCCATGTTGGGATCATTGGTTGACCCAATGTCATTTTGTCCATTTGACCGCTGTAGGTGGGGCCAAAGATAGGTTGGCCAAATGTTTGTTCAGTAGATACTGACAAGGTTGAAAATTCTAAATTGGAAATTTAATTATACTGCTTTAGCTTTGTGCAGCAGACTCCATTACATCAGGAGCTCATATAAGGGTTGGTTACCAATCTAGATCTAACTCGATTATATTGAGATATAGATACCAACATTGGCTGAATGTTGGTGCAACAGTGTCGCCTATGTTGCTCCTATTCTCCCTGAAAGGCGGCGATGCTTTTTCGTTTGCTCTACTGGCTGACCAATGCAAATACAAATTCATTGTATTTTGTGCTCAACTGTACACTAGATGGCGCTTATCGCTAGGGACGAACCTAAAACCCCACATAGGCCAGGAGCTGCAAATTAAATCCGGCAGCCAAGCTAAACACAAGCTAAAGTTTTGTGCCTCTTTGCTCCTAACTACAGGTGGGGTAATATTCATCCAAACGAGACGTAAATACCCTTGAGTAAGAGTGTTGAGAATCTGTGGGGATAATATGAAAACATGATTGCAGTTAGTAGTTTTACTGTAATGTGGTGACAAATATGTTTAACTATGCACTATTATGCTAGACTAATTGACCTGTTGTCAGTGAATCCAGTAGCATAAGAAAGCCATAGAGAGGTTAGAACTATGGTGAGGTTAGAGCCATAGGGATTGTTACCATAGTAAGTGCCAGAAACGTTAAAGGGCTAATATCCAGTACATATTGTTTTACTTTGAGGCACTGCATTTTTATATGTTCATGCGGTTGCCGAATATACGTATGTACTAATGTAGTTGGCACAAGTAGTATGTACGTACAAGGTAGAAATCAGATAACCCATGTATGACTTTTTCAAATTTTTCTAATTGCCATGTGTTCTTATGGGAAGAAAACAGTCCTGATGTTTACAGTGAGAAAATATGTAAAAGAAAAGCAAAATACAAATAAACTAAATAAAGATCAGGGCAGCACTGGTGTAGGGGTTGGCACTGTCGACTTGCACATCCAGGGGCCAGGCTCGATTCATGTCTCTGTGTGCATGGAGTTTGCATGTTCTCCCCGTTTCTTGGTGAGTTTCCTTCAGGTTGTTCGGTTTCCTCCCACAGTCCTAAGGCTGTATAAAATGCCTGTAGTGTGTATGGCATGTGAATGTGTGTGCCCTGCGATAGATTGGCACCCTTTCCAGAGTGTACCCCGCCTCGTGCCCTGAGCCTCCTGGGATAGGCTCCAGGCCCCTTGCGACCCCGAATACAGGATAAAACGGTATAGACGGAATGAGTGAGTGAAAGTATGACATCAACAAGATGCAGCTCTAAACACTTGTTCCTGCATCAGTCTCACTTTTTCTCAGTTTTTCTCTCTTTTGAAGTCACTATAAATTTCAATAAAGGCAGGCTGTGGTTTTAAACTACACGGTAAGGTTAGCAGAAAGTGCAACTGCTTGAGCCGCTACAGACACAGTAACAACTTCACAGAGAAGCAGGATGCAAGAAAACCTCACATTTTACAATTACAAAAACATAATAAATGTAACATCAGATGCCTTTTCACACTCATATTTCACATCCATGTGTAGAGTCAATAATCGATGTATAGAAACTTAAAGCAATTAACTCATTATTAATCATCAGTGGTATATGATCAAATATAAAGATTTTTATTTTCTTTAAGTAAGAGTAGTGTTTTGTTGTTCTGTATGCAGGTATTGATGTCAGCATCTAGAACGTTCAGTCTTCAAACTGGAGTATCTGCCACTATCCCATATCACTATGATAAGGAATATATACAACATAAGTAATGCTGGTGCTCATTTAGCATACAATTGTTGAACAATTCAGATGTACAGTATAACTAACTGATAGCCCAGTGGAGCGTCTCTTCACTATGATTGTGAATAATCTCCATGCAATAAAACACTGAAATGTACTGATTTGTTGTAGAGATACACCAATTAGCCATTGTGACATTATGACGACCTGCCTAATATTGAGTAGGTCAACTTTTGCAAACATAGCAGTGATGCACTGTGTGTTCTGACACCTTTCCATCACAACCAGCATTAACCTTTTCATCGATTTGAGTTACACTAGCGCTTTAATTGTACACAGCAAAGTCCTTAGTCTTGAATGAACACCCAGAGTGTTGATTTAACACTTTCAGAGTACATTCATGACCATTAGGTCATATATAAACACTTGGGGTGTTAAATCAACACTGGGAATATTGCAGGGTATCGTGTGAAAAAAAAGTCCACTTTCTGCCTGATATACCCCCCGACACTTCCAGCTGCCACTGTAAAGATATTATGAGATATGAGATAATGAGATAAGATTGTGAGATACTGTGAGAAGAGCCAAGTTGTGTTGGCTAGACATCTCCAGAGCAACTCCAAAACTGCAGCTCTTGTGAGATGTTCCCAGGCTGCAGTGGTCAGGACATAACAAAAGTGATCAAAGGAAGAGAAACTGGTGAACTGGCAGCAGGGTCAGGAGCAGCCAAGCCTCACCGACGTACATGGGGAGCGAAAATTGGCCCATGTAGTTTGATCCAGTAAAATTAATAAAAAGCTTAATGCTGGTTGGAAACGTGTCAGAAGACAGAGGACATGACTGTTTTGGTAGCAAAAGGGGGAACCACATGTTATGGCTGATCAGTGTAGGCAGAATAAAGGAGCGAGATGTTAAAGAATAGTTTTATATCTCAACGAAATTAGGCATTAAAGCAAAAACTGTAAATACTAATCAGTGTTTTTAGCAGAGCTTTTATTGATGATTGGTTATATATTTGTGCTCAGAACCTGATCTCTCTGTGAAGGAGGACAGAGTTAGAGGTGATTAAGTAAGCAGTGCCATATTCCAGTCTCTACAGCCCTTCTCGCATTCCACTTTGACATTTAGCATTCGCTGAACAGCTCTGGACTCTGAACCTTCATGTACAGTATGTAGTCATGTTGAAAAGTTGGTACACCCCTATCTGAATATTTTTTTGTGTAATAACATAACAATAACATCGCATACAACCCTTTATGCTACAAAAATGAGGCCAAAAAGGAAAAAATATACAATGGTACCTTGGATTGCGAATATAATTCGTTGAAGAAGTGGGCTAGTATTCAAAACACTTGTAATCCAAATCAAAATTTCCCGTAAGAAATAATGGAGACTCAAATTATTTGTTTCACAGCCAAAAATAAGTAAATAAATAAATAAATAAATAAAATAATTAATACAAAATATAAAGTAAAAATAAAACAAATTAACCTGCACATTACCTTAAAAATAAATCAATAAATAAATTCTGACAGATAAGTGTTTCCGTTTGTGCGCACTGTGTGTGTGTGTGTGTGTGTGTGTGTGTGTGTGTGTGTGTGTGTGTGTGTGTGTGTATGTGTGTGTGTGTGTGTGTGTACAGTACTTAATAGGGTAAAAATGTAGGGTAAAATTTAAACCCTTTCACACACTGATTGTATTTATTCTCTTTAGACACTGATGTTCTGTTTGGCTGGAAGGAAACTGTGTGTGCCTCAGGGATCTCTACTGGGTCTCATGTTCATCCTCAGTATTATGAACGAACCTGATCAGGACAAGGAGAACATACCCCACACTCATACAGAAGACTTATTTCTTAGTCACATGACCCTCAGGCATTCAGAAAAGATAAGCTTCCTTACTGTAACTGCCACATGATAACTGCTAAAGCTAACTCAATACAATTCCTTCTTCACCAGACAGATGTTATTTCTCTCCACGTAGTATACAATAGTCCAGCCCTAAATACAAAATGTGCGTATAATACAACACATCTGTCTAAGGAATCTAACACATTATTTCAGGTTCGAGCCCACGTACATGTCTGGCTGTAAAGCAGAACTTATTAATACAAGAAATACATTTTTTGTAAGGTTATGTAGTATATGCCTTCTGTTGTACTTTTTTCATAATCAGCCATATACACGCCCTGTTTGGAAATTGAAAGTGAATCACATATGAGAAATCGAAAAACGTAGATCAGATAAAGGTTAAGTTTAAAATGACTATGCTGAGCAAGTCATCCAACTCTTCCATTATAAATTATTGTTAATTAGATATTTATTGAGGTTGCTAGACAACGTGGAGTGTGATGGAGGCCACATGTGGTTTGCAGTTAACTTTACAAGTTTACATATTTACAGATGTTTTAGAACGGTCATCTGTGTGGACAGGTGTGGTGGAGGCCACAGCTTTATAAAATAAGCTGTTTCTTAGCTTTACCTGATAACAATGTTCAAACAGGGAGTGGCCAGGATGTGTGATGTCTGATAATGCCTCTAGCTTTCTTCCTCAATCAGCTATGTAGCATAGATACTGTAGAATATCTAAACAAATAACTGTTTAAAAGGTCAGTCTCAGAATTAGTGCACACTGCGGTTTTAGACAACACGGCAAGCTTAGCAGGAAAAGGAACTGGTTTAGTACAGACAGACCAAATGCGAAGTTTCAGCACTAATTATACATGAGCTACTTAATTCGATTTCTTCAGTTTTAAGTAAGTAAATAGGGCATGTACTGTACTATTGTATCTTATTTCACATTTATAAGGGGAATGAATCATAAAACACATTAAAGCTCTAAAATGTTTAATGTATAAACCATTATTACGGTCTTGTATTATTAAATCGAAAAAGTATTTTGTTTACATTGAATAATAAAGAAGTTCAGTTTTTAATCAGCATCCAGACAGAATTTTTCAAACTGGCAAGTCCATCACCATCTGAGTGCAGGAAATTGGCACGGTGTCACAGTTTAGTGTCTCTTCGGTGCAGTGTATCAGAATAAACACAAGCACACAGAGAGGAATTCAGTCCAGAGAGTAAACACATATAGTGAACAATTCTGCACATGAATTTGAGTTATGATGAATAATTAACTCAGCCTCTGATGTTTCACAAGCCAGAGTAGTCCTAATGTCGGTTCAGCGGAATATTTGTAAAAAATTGTAAGAGTTTTTTTTTTAATAATAAAAGAGTTTTAGCTTCTTTCATTTTTTTGCAAACTTCACTCTGATATAACCCAAATAAGTTTTAAATAATATTTTGACATTTGTGCTTTTTAACAACCTCAAAGAAAACGGATTGCAATACTTCCTGAGGACTTTTACATGAAGCTTGTGGTTTTCTATACGGATGTTTGAATCTAGACTATGTCACCCAGAGAGAGAGAGAGAGAGAGAGGAAATAAGTGTAGTGTATTTGCCATCTGAGTCTCTTAGAATAACATGAGTTTTTACTCACTGGTTGGTTCTATAACTCTCTTTGTGTTATTTATCTGTTCATCAGGTAAGACTAAACATCATTCCTATATAATGTGTGTATGCTTAGTTTTCTAAAGGTCTAAATCAGCTTTTTTTTTTTTTCATGGAGCAGACTGTTATAGTCTTTCATCATTGTTAATTCAGTCCAATTTTCTGTGAATCAGTGTGTGTGTGTGTGTGTGTGTGTGTGTGTGTGTGTGTGTGTGTGTGTGTGTGTGTGTGTGTGAGATGTTGATACTGTTTTCTATTGTTGTTTGTGTGCAGATGTAGGGAGCATGTGGACGCTGAAAAATGTAGCTGCAAAACGTGAAAAACTGGTCACTATTCCATGTCTTTATGATGAGCAATACAAAACAAACCGTAAATACTGGTGCAAAGGGAAATACTGGTCTACATGCAGCGTAGTCGCTTATTCAGACACACATGGAAATACAACAGTTACTGATTATCCAGAGCAGAATATGTTCACTGTGGAAATGAACCCCGTGTCTGATTCTGGATATTATTGGTGTGCAGCAGAAATTGGTAGTAGCACAGATGACGGTGATTATTTGTACCTGACAGTTAGTGAAGATAAGAAACTTGAACAAGGCAGAAATATAAGATTTATGACAGATTCCGTTACACAACTCATTTACTGTCTTTTTATTCAGATCCTGATCTGTCTGTAGAGTCGGGCAGAGTGAGCGGTGCAGAAGGTGGAAGTGTCACAGTCCAGTGTCTCTACAGTGCTGCGTATAGGAATAAACAGAAGCAGTGGTGCAGATTCAGAGACAGAAGCTGCAGCACAGTGGGGAAGACTGTCACATCCCAGAATTCAGCAGTGCACATCAGTGATAATGGGAGAAACTTCAGTGTGGAGATAAGAGGACTGAAGAAGAGTGATGCTGGCTGGTACTGGTGCAGTGCAGGAGATCTGGAGGTTCCTGTTCACATCAGTGTCACTGATCCACCTCCTGGTATTATCACGCATTCATCTCTAATTTAACAAACCATGAGAAAGAAATCACACTGATTATTTTTTCATAGTTTTGACTGCAGTAACTAAAGCATCAACTACAACAGGAACTATACCAGTGACTAAAACGGTGGCTACAACAGAAACTACAACTCCTCACTATGTCAGTACTTACAAGTAAGTAGAAAGCTCAATTTCTGCAGTTTCACAGATTGCCTTCATTCCAATAATAATAATAATAATAATAATAATAATAATAATAATAATAATAATAATAATAATGTATACTTCATGTACGAAATAAATCATGTTATTTATTTTATTAACCAGTACTTGATATACTTATCCTTTGTATTATATGTCTAAACAATTTAAAACTCAATGGCCACTTTATTAGGAACATATTTATGCAATTACACAATCAGTTAATGCCTCCGTAACCATGTGTTCTTAATAAAGTGGCTGATCAGTGTATAATCTGCTTTATTGATGCTTTATATCAATTATTTCTCAATAATGGCGACTGACTGGATATTTAGTCCGATCAACAGGGGTAAAACAAGCTTTAAATTGTTACTGATATTATTATCATGCCGTGTGCCTATGATGGGCGTATGCCCAAATCTAATATCGCTCCTTGTTCACTCCAAAGCTAATAATAAGTACGGCTGGTGAGCTATCTCCATTAATGATCCCGGGCTTTTCCCTGCGCCGGGGTATGGATAGCCATAAGTCCACTGCTGGAGCTCTTTAACTCTCAAATTTTCATGACCCTGCTGCCGAGGAGGAAAAGGCCACAAGGAGGTACACGCCACGGCCCCTATTCCCAGCCGGGGAAAGCCACCCAGCCAGCGGATGTCACAGAGGACTCCTGTCTGAGGTTGCGCCCACAGGAGAGCTGAGAGGCTCATCATTTGTCCTCTTTCTTTCAATTCATTCTCCTTTAACCCTTTCCTTTCCCATTTTCCTAAATAAAATGACCCTTTTCCCAGTGAGGCCTCGCCTCGTGTTCATTCAAAAAAGGGTCAAACCGGTTACACTGTGTGGGCAAAAGTTGAGGAGAATAATCTATGGAGGTGGTGGACGATTCGGCATAATAAAACTGTCTATATTACAAGAAAAGAGACTTCATTTAGCTTTACCCCGTGTACTGTATACTGTATGAACTAAGGAAAATATTTTTAGTGGTCAATTTTTACTTTCCGGCTTTCTCTGTTATGTTTTAAACAGATCTGTCTTGAAGCACAATCCAGGTAACAAAGTAGCTAAAGTAAAAAGTAGCAGATGTACATATTTGAGAAAGAATTAATGCAACTGTTCTTTTTCCACACATTTCACATTTAATTGTTTCTCCCTTACAGCAGCACCTCTGACTGAAGTGTCTAGTGGTGAGAGAACCAGTCCAGGAGTGGGAATGTGAGTGTGGAAAAACACACTTTTTTATTCTAGGATAACAGAGTGAACACTATGAACGCTGCTATTCTAGTCCAGAAGGGTGCAATATCTGGATAAGACTGGGAATGACACGGCTCAGGCAGAGCAGGGCTCAGGATGTTAGAGCTGTGTGAACACAGAACAGTGCCCTCAGAGCTAGCATATTCTTGTCTCAGATTTCTCAGCTCATTCATGTCCTTCAGATCAGACACGATCAAACAGGATTCTCAGGGCTAAACAGGGCCTTCAACAGCACTAACAGTGCAGACAAACAGTGCTTTAGGTTTGACTAAAGTCATACTTTAGTACAGTGACATATAAAAAAATACATGAAATGTATTTCTTCTTTATTATAAATTGAATAAAATCAAGTTTTAAACCTGTAAGCTTCCATCTTAATAATCATTAATTGCACTAATTGTTGGTCGCGGGATGGTTGAAAGTAGGTGTGTAAGGTCAGCTATACTGAGGGAAAAGCAGGTGCCTATAGAAAACTCTGAAAACCAGTCCCTGAAGCACTTTCATCAAGAAAACACATCTGCTGACGTTATGTCATTTTAACCAACATTTTACCCCCTTAATAACTGCAAAACACATCTGGCCTAATTTATAGCACTAGTTTTCCATTTAATGCTATTTGCAATTTCGCAATGCACCCTGAAGTTAACAGAGTTGATATTCTCAAAGTGGAATAAGTACAGGACTCTTATATTACTGTTCTCTTCTTATTACCTTTTAGTTACATAGTACTTGCCAAAAAAAATCTAAAAGAATCGAAAAATATGCAGCCGAGGGACTGGGGGGAGCTAATTGGCTGAGCTCTCAATGGGGTGGGATGGGGGGAACTTAATGATCTCACATCAATCACGACTGTACAGCCAATCATGGACTATTAGCTCATGCCGGCGTATAAGATGCGTCACAAACATGTGATAGTCTTTGGCCCTCCCTGATTAAGTATATAGTTTATATACATATGTGTGTGTGACAGTACAAGTGTGTGTCTACAGTTGGAGTGAGTCCCTGATCTTCTGGTACCTGGTGACCCTTCTTTTGCTACTAGTGATACTGGTCATCATCATCATCATCTTCTTCATCTGTATACTTATAAAGAAATGCAGTAAGTGTCCCTGGTGTGTTATTTTGAACAGGATAGAGGACTTGTAAGCATCCATTTGCTGGAGGTGTATTAACAAGAGATGTTTATGGACAGGTCCAAAGAGTAGTCAGAAAAATAAGTGAGGAGCCAAACACAGTAATCAAGTGTATCTTGTGAATAACAGCAAACCAGGGCAAGGGTCAGACATTATAGGCAAATACAGTACAACACTTATGAGTGACAGTGGTGGAAAGTAATGAATTACATGTACTCGTGTCACTGTAATTGAGCAGTTTTTTTTTTTTTTTTTTGTGTACTGCTACTTTTTAAAATAGTTTTTAAATTTTTTCATTTTAAAGTAATTTTACTTTTACTTAAGTATGTTACGTGGTGCGGTATGGAGAGCCGCACCACACAATGTTTTTTTTTTTTTTTAGTAATAAGAGCCTTTATGCAGGGCTTTAGAGGAGGTTAACGAAATAGAGTTTGTGAGAGTGCTTATGATACGCAGGGGAAGACCTTCCCGTTTGGAGATGGAGTCTATTATTAATTAGAAACTTAAAGGGAAACAAAAGAAAACTGAAAGCAAAAAATAAACAGCTCTGCCGTCTACTCAAGGATGGGCGGGGCTCTGGAAACTGAAATTAAAACGAATAACTTCTCGAACCGTTCGCCTTTAGAGAGAGAGTGCTTCGTGCACTTTAACCTGAGAGCGCGTGCGAAGGGCAGAGGTTGGGGCTTTGCCTCTGTCTCTCAACTTTCTGAGCACTTGTCTGTCTTGTCTTTTCTTTTCTTTTGTCTTTGGCCCTGATACCTTACGGGTACCACCTAAATGATCGCACGAAGTGCACCAGTATCAGGAACCAGCTCGACTCCGGACTCCAGCACGACCCCCGGAATCGACTCGCGGCCAGATGTAAACCCGGAAGTGGCGCGGGCCTCGAGCTGCCCAAAGACTTAGGCCTTTATTAATCCCCTGCATCTCCGAAATTAATGCGGTTAAAGCTTACTCGTGCTTATCGAGCACTCTCGCTTGACCCTCAACTATTTCTTGCACCTGCTCCAAGCTCGCGGCCTCTTCGGATGGTGCGATCATTCTTTTACGTGGTGCAGTATGGAGAGCCGCACCACACAATGTTTTGATAAGAGCCCTTACGCAGGGGTTTAGAGGGGGTTAACGAAATAGGAATGTGTGAGAGGATACGCACGGGAAGACCTTCCTGTTTGGAGATGGCGTGGGATTATTAATTCCTTGTCTTTTCTTTCTTTCTTTTCTTTGGTCTTTTGCCATGATACCTTACCGGTGCTACCTAAATGATCACACGAAGTGCACCGGTATCAGGACACTTAAATAGACACGCCGCAAGGTGCTGTTCATTCAAGCTGATTGCCTGACGGCAGCGTTGCCAACCGTGTGTATAAATGGCCGCGCCATTGCCTGTTCAGAACTCCGTGTGGTAGCAGCCTGCGGATCTGCCCGTTCTGAACAGTTAATATGCGGTTCTGCCCCTCGCGTGATCCGTGACGTTACAAAGTTTTGTTTGAAGTGTTGTACTTCGGTACATTTTAAATCCTATTCGCTACTGAGTAAAAAAATAAATGAATGAAAATGTAAAAATTATGCAACGCACTGATTGATTGATGGGCAGAGAAAAGAAATGCAGCTGAACTCACAAGAACAATGGAGACGGACAAAATAGATGACAGTGATGTAGACCCAGCTGAAAGCGAAATGCTATCAGATTCTTATGAAGCAAACCCCTGGCCATTGTAACGGCCGCTACTATGTTGTATACCACATTATGTATGTACAGTATGTTGCCTATCTTAGGGGTACCGCCCCTCCCCCAGAGTGTGCGTGAGAAGGAGAGAACGGAGTAGGAGCTCAGGTGTGCTGCTCACCCCCGAAACGCTCTATTCTTTTACCCTTTTCTTTACTTTATGTTTTGTATTATAATTTTGTGACGCTGAAAGAGGCCGATAAAGGTTTTGCACGTTATTTTCAGCTCTGAGCTTTTTTCCCTTTTTCCCTCGGCTATCCGGCGCAAAGTGTCACAGCATATTTTAGTGACCACTTTGATTTCAAACGCACGAAAGGCAACAGCTTTATCATGCAAAGGTGTTCCGTCAGTTAAAAACAACTAGTTTGAGATTTATATCCGCTTGTCTTTTTTGAACTACACTAGAATCCCCCATCCCACCCCCGCTGTTAAAAAAAAAAAAAGTAACTCGGTAACTTTTACTCTGAGTAAATTTTTTTATGTGCTACTTTTGACTTTTACTTAAGTAGAGTTTTATACTGGTAACTTTACATGTTCTTCCGTAAAAATTTCTGTACTTTGAAAACTACGTTGAAATGATTAAAAGTAAATTTGCTTTATTTCTCGATTTCTAACTTCCAGAAGAAAAGAATCAAATCAGGACCAGAGACAGGAGCAATGACTCCACTGCTCACACAGTTAGTACTGCATTTAATGTGTGCTGTAACGCAATCCATTATCATGTTACGTAGTGTGTGTGTGTGTCCCTCCGTGTGTGTGTGTCTGTCTTTCTGTCTGATAACAGCCCACTTTACCAGCTGAAAACTCCGTTGTATACAGCACTGTTTCTAAGCCGAAGGTATGTTTGCACTGGTCCATTAATAAATGAATTCAAAATTATTATTATTAGTAGCAATAACAGCAGCAGCAACAGTAGACGTAGTACAGAAGTTGTAGTTGTAGAAGGAATCGTATTATTTAATATCTGTTAATTATTATTGAAGATTTAACTAAGCGGTTGTTGAATCCACAGTCTGCAAATTCAAAAGCATCAAGTGCGACTGAGCAGGATGTGACCTACAGCTCTGTACAATTTGCTTCCCAGACGTATACTGTAAGTTAATGCTATTAAAATAAAGTCTATTCCAGTGCAGCTCAAGCTAATAATTAAAATGGTTAGATACGTAATCGTCAGTTTACTTACTAATGTGCCAAGCGCAGGGTTGAGACTCTTAGTCTTATTTATATCCTGTTCCAGGTGTCTCCAAATGATGTTGATGATGATGATGATGATGATGATGATAAGACCATCTACAGCTCTGTGGTTTGCTAGTAAAAAGGTTTGTGCTACACTCAGAAACATATGTACTTAACCTGCTCAAATATGTAGGACATTTAGGATAAAAACCTACCTACAAACCTTTTACACAGTGATTGTATTTATTCTCTTTAGAGACTGATGCTGTGTTTGACTGGGAGGAAACTGTGGCTGGTGGCAGAAAAGACCAGTTTCCTTACTGTAGCTGCCACATGATAACTGCTAAAGCTAACGGAATACAATTTCTTCGACACCAGCTGTGTGTGTGTGTATGGGTTTTCATAATGTGGCTAATGTTAATTTGTTAGATTCATGTGTGACTTTTAAACCTGACAACTTCTATCTGCACATGAACGCCTTCAGATTGCTGAAAAAAACTGTTTAAACCGATGTTGAAATACACTTTAGCGAGAGCTTCGGAAACGCTGCGGAATCAACCGCACGCCATCCCTGGAAAAAATTCTGGGCGTTGCTGAAGCTGCTGTGTGCAATTGGCGAGATGAGACCAAAACTGTGCTGAGTGAGCTCAAAGAGAAAAACCAAAGAAATTTGTGGAGAACAAGTCTATGAAGACATCGTGGACTACTGGACCTTTCACTCATCTCTGCAGCCCCCTGTTCAGCCACATACATTGGAAACATCAAAATGCGCTACATCAATTGTGACTCCTCGAAAGATCTGAAGACAGAATTCACCTCTGCTCTTCAACAAATCATTGAATATTTTTCCTAATCATCTTCCTGCTGATGAAGACGTGGTTTATTGACTTGAGAGGTTCATGAGCAATGTATGGGATATCACGGAAAATTGGGGTTCTTTGTGTAATCTAAATAATGAATATCCTTTCCACACCTTTTGACTGCAAAACTAGTCATGTATTATGTATCTTAACCTATGTAACTGATTTGTGTGTTTCTAAATGACTTGATGTCTTTAATATTTTTGATTACCTGTTTGAATATTTAATGCACAAAAATGCAAACCTTACTCACATTATAAGTTGTCTGAGAATAAATGCATAGTCTATACTGATGTTTGGTCATTCTTGTCCCGATACCCTAAAATGAGCGTTTGTTGAAGAATATATATTATACACCATCAGACCCAGGGTCGTACGGTGGTGTTGAAAGTTTGCAAGGAGCTATCATTGAGAAAATAGGAAAAGGAGTTAACGATACGGAGATAAAAAACTGGTTAGCAGAGCAGGATGCATACACTCCACATAAACCGCTTTTTTTTAAAAAACAATGGCAAGCTGATTTAGTTGATATGAGCAACTTGTCAGACCGTAATGCTAATGCAAAATTTTTGATAACTTACAGATATCTTATCCAAATATGCTTGGGTGCGATGTTACGAAACAGGTCCGGATCCAAGGTCACTAAGGCTTTTGATTTATATTCTGAAAAAAGGAAGAATCCCCCAAAAATTACAAACCGATCAAGGGAAAGAGTTTTTCAACAAACAAGGCTTTGGTGTGTGAAAGATTCAACAGAACCCTAAAGACTAGGATGTGGAGATATTTTACAGCTTTTAACACAAGAAAATGAACCAACATTGTGCAGGATTTGATTCACGCCTACAATAACTGTTACGGACATACAGACTCAACAGACAATGATCCTATGAAACCCGAACGGGCGTTTTATTGACAGTTTATGGATAGTGGTAAACAGGTAATGAAAAGAGCCGAATAGTCTTAACTGTGGAGATGATGGAGCTGGTGGACGAGTGCTGACAAAACGTGAAAATGGCACACAAACACGAACCAGGAGACTAGACGAGGAACCAGGAGACGAAACGAGTGATGGAGTCCATATGTGTGGTCAGACGCTGAGTGAGGGGAAGTGAGGTGTATATAAGGTGTAGTGCTAATGTGAGTCCTGTGTGTGCTCAGAACTCAGGTGTTTGGGAACGGAGATTGAGGGTGGAGCCTGGTGTTTCCGTGACTATAACAGTCACCATTCCAGCATTAAAATGGCACCTATCGAGGTAAGCGGCGCCAATTCTTTTAGCGTAATATATAAGTTTCACTATTTCTGAGCGGATTCCGAGAGAAACTCCGGTATATAAACTGTGTGATTATGATAATCAAGAAATTGAAGGTGCAATTTATGAACCCGAGTTACAAAAGATTATTACTGGAAAAGACAAAGCATTGAAAATAGAGAAAATCTTGTCCGTCAAGATCCAAAACAGAAAAAAAGTCTGTCTGGTGAAGTGGGTGGTGTGGCCCGAAAAATTCAATTACTGGGTTCCTGCCAAAGACGTAGTTAATATCGAGCATTAGAATTTTAAAGGAATCGTCACAAACATAACTGTTACCTTTAATCACTAATCCATGGATGAGTGTGGATTCTTTGTGACCCTTCCAAGCAATGCATCGACGGATATTTATCCAAATAACAAGATTTCTCACTATACTACTTTTGATCTTTGTGAGATCTATTGGCTTGGTGGTCTAATTCACCAAGCCAATAGATCTCAAAGGCGACTGGGAGGTTGCACTTTCAGAGGTTCAGTATATACATAGCTGGCACTCATTGTCAATGCAGGACTCTCTATGGCACATTAGTTTGAAAGAGGGAAATAAAATACATAACCATTTTTTTATATCAGTTATGGGGATGTCACTGATCCGGATGGTCGAAACGAGGGTCTTAAAAAAAGGGCTCGGTTCAGTGCTGAAAGCAACACCTTTGACCTGATTGGACATATTCACTCAGATATATTTTTTCGAGATAAACTTTTACTCAATGGCGTCGATTTGAGGATTAAAATGGTTCATAGTAAAGATGAATTTTGCTTAATAAAAGAAGGAAATGCCAATTTTACCCTAAAAATACTCGACGCCTCCTTTTTTGTGAAGAAAGTAAACGTTTCACCAACGGTAAAACTGGGTCATGCACAAACGATTACCAGTAACACATGGATACCAGAGAACTAACCGTTGTTATGAGAAGCTGCTCTGAAATAGATCAAATATTCGGCGGAGTGATGGCTAGCGACGAGTTACCTACGAATACACTGAGACAATATCCGGCCTTATTCATCATGAATACGCACCCGAGGCACATGCCGGGTGATCACTGGCTAGATTTATGACTTAAGGATGGAACCTATGGCGAATTTTTTGACTCATATAGAAACCCACCAGACTACGAACTATTTCCTGATTCTATTAATAATTTTTTGAGAAAGAAAATAAAATATAATCCTGTTCAAGTTCAAAATTTGAATTCAGTTTGTGTATTTTTTCTGTTTCATTGAGCTAAAGGTTATTCGTTTAATCATATAATGTCTATGTATAGCAATGATTTAAGTAGAAATAATAATGTGGTTGTGGCTTTTATTTAAAAAATTGTCCTGGACTATCAAATGATGATGATGATGCTTCACAAAACTTCTTGATGCAAAGAGTTTTATTGAAATAAATGGTAACAAAATTAATTGCAACAAACGTAGTTCCTCGTCAGTCATTTAAAAAATCCAACCAGACAGATGAGTTGAGATCAGGTGATTTTAAAAACACGGTCAGGGGGCAAAGAGTCTTTCTTTTTAGCGAGTGATGAGGAAACGAGACAGGAGGAGGACAGATCTTTAGATCTTTTCATGTCCGATATTTTGCGTCGAACATCCCCATTAGGTATCGTTGAAAAGGGTATGTTTGGGCGTATCGTGTGTAACAATTCCTTCTAACCTAAAGGTTTCCGATCTTCAAATACTGTATAAGGGGCTGTGAGATTCTTCAGCAGATCAACCATGTATATTTGATTCTGTTTCCTTTAAAAATAAATTCACCGTCATTGTTCCATGAAGCATTTCTTTTGTTCCCTGCAGAAACGTTGGCAGTCACCTCTTGTACAATTTCATCTCTGGGAGGTTGTGAACTTTCTGTGACAGCTGCTTCTGTTTTGCTTTCCGGTATTTTAGGTAGGCTCAGGGTGAGTTCCGTGGTTTCCTGCTCTCCTAGTTTAACCAAGTTTAAAAACCTTTGCAGAGTCGATGTGTAGAGTTTAGCCTTGTCGCATTCATTCATGTCTGACCTTAACAAAATGTGAATGAATTTCTTCGTCTGAGTGTCTTAGTCTTTCTTAAGCTCTTTTTTTCTTGGGTGGTGTTTCTAAGTTTGTCAAGCTGATGTTGAGGGACTAAATACAGTCTCCATGTTAATTGTTACGAGACGCAATTAAGCTGGTTATGAAATGAATGGCTGCGCTGAGCAGCGGGAGAAGAAATCCTCCGGATTGATTAATAACTTTCCTTTTTATTTCTATAGATGCTCTTTTTTCAGCAAAAAGTTTGATACATTTTTTTCTGTTTTTTAAAATCTCTGTACTGTTTCGACGTCAGCGGCACGTTCCCTCTGAGCATGTTTAAGGCTAGTTCATATACGCTCGAAATGAGATCTACGGGTGCATCGCGTAATATATCCTTTCTCCGCTGTGTAATGTTTTCAACAAAGGCAGGGAATTTTTCTATCGATTAGACATTGTTCTTATTATTTGCGTTTTTCTCTTCTTCTTGGGGAGGTAAACAACCCGTTTTATTTCGACCGGAGACACAGTTCTTCTGGCGTTCCTGCTTTTAGATCAACCAATAAATAACCGTATGGTCTAGCGGTGGCATCTTTCTAAAAAACTTTCTAAAAAATACTTGCTGTTACGCCGAGCCAGTCCACTGATCTGTAATTTGTCTCTGGGGTTTTTAAAAAGAATCATGTACTTTGTGTTCAGGTTGATTGTTCTACTAGCCTTACCTCGAAAAAACGAATTTTGAACAAGATAGATGACGCTCAGATTTCTGTGGTGGGTGTATTTCGTAAAAGCCTTTTCTACTTCGTCATTCTTACTGGCGGATTCCATTTAGTCATCTATTACCAATAAGTTTGTTTTGCTGGGTAGAAACAGTTCATCATCACACAAAAAAATCAAGGATTCCTTGAATAAAATGTATATTTATTCTCATCAACAATTCATCATACAGAGGTTGGCAACAAGGAAAAATCTACCCAGACATTACAGTCAGATAAGCATAGCGCGGTCTTGTTCTGTAATAAAAACGAAATGAAATTTAGGTCTAAATCCCATTCATAAGCTAGAATGAATCTTCTAGCATCTAGTTGGGGGGGCGTCAAGGGTCAGATGGATGTCTGACTATACCTTTGAGCATCTAAACGTTAACATATAACAAAAGATACGGTCTCATTAGCGCTGCTCCAGTGAATGTGACCAGGTCAGTGTGATGGCTGAGCCCCTGGCGTGTAGCCATTATTTGCCTCTGGGGATTGGCCCTTGAATAAAATCCCCTGGAGCCACAACTGAAACAATCTCATGTACAGAAGGCCCAAAGGTATCACCATAAACGCAGCTGCCATGAGAGCTAAAACACTCTGAAAGTAATGAACAATCACATTCTGGCCTAGCCTGATTTCCTTTAGGGTATTGAGAATGGATGCGACACGCGCAGGAGACAGCTGTGCCTGCATTGCCATCGAATTCCATATGACACCCAAATATGTTGTCCTCTGAGCAGGAAAGAGAACGCCTCTCCTGACGGCATCTCGATGTCGAAGCGCTAGCTGCTAAGACTGAGGCAGGATCAGCCAGTCGTCTATATAATTCAGAATACTGGTAAGTAATTCAGACCCGATACTGGTAAGCTTCACCCCCGAAAGCGAACCTCAGGAAGTTCCTGGGTTATGGCAATATTTCAATTATGAAAAAAAAATATGCGTCCTTCAGGTTGATCGTCACCAATCTCCTGGAAAAAACAATCATTTTGGCTGTCAACATTTTGATGTTCAGCCCACGAAGATGGAAAATTGGATGCAACCCCCCATCTCTCCTGGAAACCAGGAAATACTGACCTTAGTAGCCTGGGTCTCTGTCTGGCAGGAGAACATCTATGGCCCCTTTTTCCAGCAAAATCTGTAATTGCCAAGTCATCAGAAACACTTGTTCCGGTTTCATTGAAGTGGACACCACGCCAATGTGCAAAATGAATCCTGTAGCCTCTCTCTACAGTGCTTTGTACCTACGGAGACATACCTGGCAGTAGGTTTCCCACTGTGAAAGGGGCACGTTAACCCTACGAATGCGCCGCGGCTCGCGGTTTCTCTTTAAAGAAGGCGAGCCGCGCGTGAAACCCCTTAATAGGGAGGAGATCACCAAGCTCACACTCTCCGTGGGGCCCAAGGAGAGTCTGCTCTTCCCCGAGACACTCAACACAAAATTCGTGGAGGTCGTCCTCCAGTTAACGCTGCTATTTTCCTTTCCTTTGTAATTTGCTTGCACACACACATGCAACCACAAAGCGATCCATGAAGACAAAAAGATCTGAGGATGTTTCCGGTTCACTCCTATTTATAATCTGCAGGTGCACCTTATCAGATGATGTCACCTGACCGAGGTTGTAAACCAAAAATATTTGGCATATTTGATACACACGTGCTTCACAACCGGAGAACAAAGAGACGTTCCCATAGCGTTTTCACACAGCATCGAGTGTAGCTTTTGAAAGGGAACAGCATAACCTGAAAAGGGGGCATTTCTACAGGGTCAAGTTTGTTTGTGTAGGCATAGCTGAACATTTTGAGTTCAATAATAATACCTATTATTTGTGACAAAACTGTTGGAGGTGGAGTTTTTTTTTTTTTTTCAAAATTCACACTGATATAACCCAAATAAGTTTCAAATAATATTTTGGCATTTGTGCTTTTTAACAGCCTCAAAGAGAACAGATGGCAATACTTCCGACTTTTACATGAAGCTTGTGGTTTTCTATACGGATGTTTGAGTCTAGACTGTGTCACGCTGAAATAGAGAGAGCGAGAGAGAGGAAATAAGTGTAGTGTATTTGCCATCTGAGTCTCTTAGAATAACATGAGTTTTTACTCACTGGTTGGTTCTATAACTCTCTTTGTGTTATTTATCTGTTCATCAGGTAAGACTAAACATCATTCCTATATAATGTGTGTATGCTTAGTTTTCTAAAGGTCTAAATCAGCTCATATAGATTTTTTTTCATGGAGCAGACTGTTATAGTCTTTCATCATTGTTAATTCAGTCCAAATCTTTGTGAATCAGTGTGTGTGTGTGTGTGTGTGTGTGTGTGTGTGTGAGATGTTGATGCTGTTTTCTATTGTTGCTTGTGTGCAGATGTAGGGAGCATGTGGACGCTGAAAAATGTAGCTGCAAAACGTGAAAAACTGTTCACCATCCCATGTCTTTATGATGAGCAATACAAAACAAACCGTAAATACTGGTGCAAAGGGAAATACTGGTCTACATGCAGCGTAGTCGCTTATTCAGACACACATGGAAATACAACAGTTACTGATTATCCAGAGCAGAATATGTTCACTGTGGAAATGAACCCCGTGTCTGATTCTGGATATTATTGGTGTGCAGCAGAAACTGTTAGTAGCCCAGATGACGGTGATTATTTGTACCTGACAGTTAGTGAAGGTAAGAAACTTGAACAAGGCAGAAATATAAGATTTCTGACAGATTCTCTTCCACAACTCATCTGCTGTCTGTTTATTCAGATCCTGATCTGTCTGTAGAGTCGGGCAGAGTGAGCGGTGCAGAAGGTGGAAGTGTCACAGTCCAGTGTCTCTACAGTGCTGCGTATAGGAATAAACAGAAGCAGTGGTGCAGATTCAGAGACAGAAGATGTGACACAGTGGGGAAGACTGACACATCCCAGAATTCAGCAGTGCACATCAGTGATAATGGGAGAAACTTCAGTGTGGAGATAAGAGGACTGAAGAAGAGTGATGCTGGCTGGTACTGGTGCAGTGCAGGAGATCTGGAGGTTCCTGTTCACATCAGTGTCACTGATCCATCTTCAGGTATTATCACGCATCTCTAATTTAACAAACCATGAGATGAAATCACACTAATTGTTATTTTTGATTTTTTATTTGAAAATAGTGACAAAAACAATGCCTACAACAGAGACTACAACAGAATGACCATGTCAGTACTCATATGTGAGTAAGACGCTGTTGCCCTCTGCTGTTTTGCATTTCTATATTTTCTATAATTATTCACTTGTTCAAAAAATAATGTGTGCTTAATTTCCAAAATAAATCCTGTTATTAATTCTTCACAC
>JAAGKR010005189.1:0-53400 GCA_011419295.1 Clarias macrocephalus | reverse complement strand
ATATATATAAGTCAATGCTGGACACAATAGAATAGCACCACAGTGCACCACAGGCCACAACACACTGGGCCCAGCAGGGAAATTGCACAAGGTTGTTTGATCTGGCATCCAAATTCCACAGATCTCAATCAGACTAAACTAACATAGGATGCACCAAAGATGCACAAACAAGTTCAATCCACAGAGGCCCCATCCCGCAACCTACAGCACACCAACTGCCAAATGTCCAGGTAACAAACACTTCAGCACACCCCAGAAGTCCTCGGGGGACCAGAGAGGCCTGGTTGCACAAGAGGAAACCATAACCTACAGTAGGAGGTTATAATGTTAATGTTTTTAATGCCATGGCTGATATATTTATAGGCAACACCATTTGTCCTTCCTGTTTTTAAGTCAAGTTTGTACTCATGACATGTCTAATTACAAATAGCATTCATGGGAAACAGATAACATGCTAATCACACAATCATTAATTAGATTTCCAGATTAGAAATAAAAATTCTTCTTTTTATTGGAAGTACTCAGGTCGTGTTTAAATACAAAGTTATTTCATTAATAATCTTAAACTTTTATATATAATATATTCTCTCATTACCTATCCTTACATGGGTCTTTCAGCTTGCCAGTAAATCAATATCACTCTTTGTTTTTAGTCTAAATTCAGGGCAGGCCATGAGGCCCACACCGTGCTAAATACACAAAGAAAGGAGAAAACAACAGTTAGAAATGAAAAATGTTCCTGTCGGGACCTTTTCCATATTCACCACAGGGACTGGAGCGGTGCAATAGGAAGCACACTCTTTTTTCCCCTCTTTTCTTCTAGTGACTAAGGGAGTAGGCGCAGGTGTTATGGCTCCCAGTAGAAGTGACCAGGACAGGAAACATGTGGAGGTAGAATGATCATTTGCCCTGTTCTAACACACACACACACAAACACACACGCACACACATTAGAAAAGGCCTTGTATGCATAATAAACCAGCATGCCAAGTGTGCGTGCGGTTGTTGTCCTTGATGAAGAACAATATGAACAAATATGTGCCAATAGGGGGCAAAACTCAGAAACTGTAAGGACATTTTTAAAGCACCCACCTTGAATTACTAATGCAAAAGCACAAAGACAATATCTTGACCCCCCCCCCCCCTTTAGACTACTAGGTGGTAGAACCACCTTTTGCTGCAATAACAACCTATTTTGGGAATGATTCTCAACCACTCTTAATGGCACTCTAAATGCTCCAGGATGGTGGATGGATTCCTAATGGGATTCACACTAAGACTATAATCACATTTTTGTTTTTAAATCACTCATGCATTGCTTTAGTGTTTGAGGAGCATTTTTCTGCAAAAAGTTGAGATTATATACATAAAACCAAACACATTTGTTTGCTATTCACACATTTGGTTGCTATTATTGATTCTAATCCTCTGGTATCAAAAAGATTTGTGACTAGTTTTGTAACACTCCAACAGATGGCAGCAAAAGGCTGCACCAACCTTCATAAGTCAGCGTGCCAAAAGACATCGTTCTGTGTGAATCAGTAGCTGTGCAACTTGTTCTAATTCTGACCATGTCTGCTATTTTATCATGGATACCAAGTTAGAACAAGGATTAAATGTGAAACTTTGCATGAAACTTTGCTGTGCATCTGCCACTGAGACTTTTGACATGCTTTGGCAAGTTTACGGAGATCCTGCAATAAGTTGTTTGGGACACATGCACTTTAAGAGATGACGAGAGATCATGAAGACCTTCAATGAGCTCAACCCCGAAAATGTTGAAAACATTTGGCAACTCATACATGATGATCTTCTGAGAATCCAGAATATTGCTGCCATTGTCATGGGCCATACGGATCAGTCTAGGCAATCTTAACATATGATTTGAACATGTGCTGTGTTGCTGCCAAGTTCGTCCCCATGCTGCTGACTCAGGAGTAGAAAGAACATTGCATTGAAATCTGAATAAAATCCATCAGCGTGCTGTGCCTCATGTCGAAGATCATTACTTTCACAGCCTTCACAGAGGAAAACCCCATCATCTCCACGAACAAAAAAAGGCAAGGCAGGTCAGAGGCTCGACCAAGCGCATGCTCGTCATCTTTCTCAACATTTGCGGAATTGTGCATTGAGAATTTGTCCCCAGGGGCCAAACCGTCAGTATCGGCATTAATATATGTATACTATTTGAAAATTAACAGAATTATTGTGCTGTTTTTTTTTTTTTTTTTTTTTTTTTTACAGATTAATAGGTTATGTAATAATACATAGATTACATTTTATTCATTAAATAGATGTTTTAAATGAAATTAAACTATCATATTTATTACATTCACAGTATTATTGTGCCACATTAATATTAACTTGTCCTCTGAAAATAATGATACATTTATAAATCCTTTTTTGAGCTCGATTTTGTGTGCACTCCAGCAAGGCTCAGTGACTGCTGGAATTTGCAAGTCTACCTTTGGCAAAGTGATGAACCATTGTTCACTCGTTCCCTATATAATTTACTGTTCTCTTTGGACTGAGCAGTTTTGCTCCTTGCAGTTTGGGATGGTACTTACCATGGCTAAATACCATGTTAGCAGGGAACTACAAGCCAATCAGATTTGTTTCCAGTTACTTTCCTTTAGTCCTCAGTTATCCAGAACTCCTTAAATGCTTGTTTGTAACTCATTAAAAGTGACTGTTGGCTGTCAACACTTTCCCTCTATATTTATTTATTTATCTATTTGTTCATTTATACCTGTGAGTGTTGTCTAGATAGTGCCTGGGTAGTGAGATGCAGCTTCCTCCCGATTGATCAAACAGTCCTTACTGGGATGTCCAACTTTTTAGGTATAATTTTATATTCTATTTGCCTATTAAGTTGTAACATAACAGTGTCTTTAACTTCTCTAGAATGCTTCTTAGTTCTTTTTTCACTCCTTACCTTTACACAATCTATGCTAAGGTACATTATTTATTTATTTATTTATTTTTTAATGAGGCAAGTTTTCAAAATGTTACACTGAAAGACAATAAAATGTCTGTTGTGTCCTCATTGTAGCAATTTGTTTTAACCTGGGTGATTGAATACTTATACAAACATCACTTTCACTAATTGATTTCCTTTAAAATACTTGCTAATCTATATAAATAAAAGAAAGGTTTTGTCTGTACATTGGTCAGAACTCGCTCTTTCAATAATACTTTTATGTTTCTTAATAAAATTAATTACTAAATTTCTTTAACTGCTTCTTCTTATTAGAGAACCAGGAAGCCAGTCTGAGAAAATTTTCTCTCTGTATGTCTGTGCATTACGCAAAAGTGGCTGGATAGAATTTAATGGCAAATTTCATGCTTAGATATCTGCCTGATGTTTAACCTGCACCATAAGTGGAACAAAAATGTTGAATAAAAGTGATGTTATAAACAGTTATGTGCGGGATTTAATACACTCCTTTATAATAAAATAATTAACTACTAATAACTACTTGCTCCATGTAAACAAACACCTGCTGTAATGTCGTGTTGTGAGGGGCGAAAGTGCATATTTAAAGGCCCTGATACCTGCATATTTCATGCAATCATTAGGTAGCACCAGTAAGGTATCAGGGCCAAAGATGAAAAACAAAAACAAGCGCTTGTTCGAGTTCAAGTTCAAAGGCAAGACCCAGCCTGCGTCTACACAAGAAGCCGGTGAGATAGAAAGACATGGAACAGCATGCAATCAGTCAAGTGTTCGATCTCAGTTTAAATTTGACTGTAAAAACACTTATGTTAACACACAGAAATCCTCATTAAGGATGGACTCACCTCGAAAGGATAGGGAAAGTTTTATTATTTTATTTCTAGTTTCCAGAGCCCCATCAGGTCTCGAGTTTCTAACCCATGCTGCCATCTTATGGTGGAATGACATGGCACTTATGGTGGTGTACATTCAAGGGGTTTCCAAGCAGCTAAAAGATGAGATAGCTATAGCTATCTGGAGGAGTTATATGGGCTAGTCAACCTGGTGAACAACCGCCTTTGTGAAGTTGAGGCCAAATGCTCTGGCAGCTCTGCCAGGCAGGGAACATCTCCTCCACCCCACAAACGTTACTCCCAGTGCCTAGCCAGTCGCTGCCCCAGCTATAGGCGCGAAGCCTCACCTCTGTCCATGGAAACAGAGCCTGAGGCTTTACATTTCGTCCCTGAATTGTAGATGGTGCCGGTGAGGTCGGCACCACCAATCGTGACGATTGCTTCGACAACTTTTTCTGTTTTTGTCTAACTTTCAGTAACTTAAAACCGGTAAAACATTCAACATTGAGTACATTAGGTACGATAGAGATATTCTTATTTGTATTGGTTTACAATGTACTTGAAGAAAAATGCGGCCACGGCATTCTGTCGCCAATGTCCAGTCACTGGAAAACAAACTTGATGTCCACAGGGCCAGGATAAATTTCCAGAAAGACATCTCATCTGCTTCACAGGGGTGGCACCGCTGGGTTCAGCCATGTCTCAGTTGAGTTCTTTGCCGTTTATAATATATATACACTGCCTTATGTGAGCTGCACACAACACCGGGACGCACAGTGCTGTACTTTTATTAGCATCACCTGCCTCACCAGGGATGAAAGGACACTGGACCATTGTTTTGGTTGACCACTACAACCAAAGACTGCTTCAAGACACAATCTCGCCCATAATCTTTCCCCGATTGGAAAATCCGACCACGCCACCATTTTCTTCGTTCCGAAATATAAACAAAGGCTCAAGCAGGAATTTCCGGCACAGAGGAAGGTTGCACTCTGGACAGGCCGATTGGTGGCCGATCTAAAGGACGCACTCGATGGGACTGAGACATGTTCCGTTGCAGCTCTGATGACATCAGCGTGTTTACGGAAGCGGTTGTGGAATTCATCAGGAAACCAACAGATGATACCGTGCAAAAAAATGACCACCAGAATGTTTCCCAATCAGAAGTCGTGAGTGGATAAGACCGCGATGCTGGTGGATTCAGAGCATCCGCGATGCTCTGAAATCTTGGGTGACATGAACTCGTACAGGGCTGCATCATACAACGTTCGGAATGCAGTGAAGAAGGCGAAGCAGCACTACGGGAGAGTCACAGCTCCAACAGAGTGACTCTAGGAGCCTGTGGCAGGGACTAAGGGCAATAACTGACTATAAAACACCAACATCCAGTAGGACGACTGCAGACGTGTCACTGGCAGATGAGCTGAACACCTTCTACGCTCTCTTCGAGGCTGCAGCCAGAAATGCAAATATAACTATGCTGGCACTAACAATGCTAACGGCTGCAGACAGGAAGACAATGCCCACACTGGAAACGCGTTCATCATCTCCAAGCATGATGTGAGGAGAGCCCTCAGGAGAGTGATCACCAGGAAAGCAGCAGGACCAGACGGAATCTCAGGTCCTTCTGATTTTGAGTCCTTCTCTTTATTCCAGACAGTAATCCCCACATGCTTTAAAAACTCCACCATTGTTCCTGTCCCAAATATGTCCCATATTGCTTCCCTCAACGATTATGAGCGGCTGGTCAGAGCCTCCATCATTTCTTCACTTTCTGACATACTGGATCCACCGCAGTTTGCATACCGCCCGAACTGCTTTACAGATGATGCCATCTCTCACCTTCTCCTTATATCATTCACTCACCTGGACACAAGAAAGGGGAATTATGTTAAAATGCTCATTGTTGACTACAGCTCAGTGTTTAACACTATAATTCCCTCCACACTCAACTCCAAACTGGAACACCTGGGACTCAGCCCATCCATGTGTCAGTGGATCTCCAACTTACTAACTGGCAGACCATAGGCAGTAAGGATTGGCAGACATGTTGCAGCCTCCCTCACCCTTAGCACTGGTGCCCCCCAGTGTTGTGTTCTCATTGTACACCTACGACTCCGTAGCTACTACCAACTCCACCACCATCAAGTTTGCTGACGACACCATTGTGGTGGGCATGATCTCTGACAACATTAAAACGGCCTACCTGGAGGAGATTAGGAATCTGGAGAACTGGTGCCAGAGGAACAACCTCCTCCTGAACGTCAGCAAGACAAAGGAGCTGATAGTGGACTTTAGTACTAAGCAGGAAAGGGCCTACCAGACCTCCGTCATCAATGAGAGCCCAATGGAGAGAGTGGACAGCTTCAGATACCTCTGTGTTTACATCATGCAAGACCAGACATGGTCCTGTCACATCATCATCATCATGAAAAAGGCCCGGCAGCGTCTCTTCCACCTCAGATGATTGAGAGACTTTAGATTGCCCTCTTAGGTGCTTAGGAACTTCTACTCCTGCACTAGAGCATCCTGATGGGAAACATCACAACCTGGTTCGGGAACAGAATCATGCAGGACAGACGAACTCTATCAAGCTACCTGACCTATACTCGATCAACAACAAGGGGTGCTGGACCAAGACCAGGAAGATTGTATAGGACCTCAGCCACCCCAACAATGGACTGTTCTCTCTATTGCGGTCAGGAAAAAGCTTCCGCTCCTTTTAATACGTAACACAGAGAGAGTGAGGAGGAGCTTCTTCCCGTATGCTATAGGAAATCTCAATCACAACACCACATAGGACTTAACACTCTGATCTGCTTTCCCACAAACAATCTCACTACCCATCACATTGCTCATATGGCAGACTTGCACATTTTGCACACTACAGAACTGTGAACTTTGAACTGCGACACACATATTACATACATTCACACATTACATATTGCACATTTGCACATTATGCACACCACAGAACTGTGAATTTTAAACTGCACCCTAGCACACTATTCTGCACAGGGTCACCCCTGGAATCAAGAATCCGTCATGCAGAGTATTACTGCTACCCCGCAGAGTTCTGAACCGTAAGCACAATTATCGCTGATACGATGCACCTGGCAGTTTGTATATTTAAAGGCCAAAGATGAAAAACAATCTCAGCCCAAGTCTACACAAGAACACAGCGAGAACAAAAGACAGAGAGCTGCATGCAAGACCGTGCAAGACCAAGATTGTGGTAAAAGCACATAGATAAACACTCAAGGAGACAGCAGAGCCTAGTTATTTTTTTCCTTTGTTTTCAGTTTTCTTTGGCCTTTTTTTTAGTTCCTAATTAATAACCCCACGCTATCACTCTCATAGATTTTGTTGACCCCGTCAGAAGCCCAGAGTAAGAGTTCTTATAAATATTATTACATCCTGTGCTGCGGCTCTCTAACCAACACCAACACCTGCACCAATAGATTAATTCCTAACACACAGTACGTCTGCAGATCAATCCCTGTTACACGTTATCCCCCAAACGAGGATGGGTCCTTGTTGAGTCTGGTTCCTCTAATAGTTTTTTCCTTCTGCCATCTCAGGGAGCCTTTTTTTGCCGCTTTCGCCGTCGTCCTCGGCTTGATCATCAGGGACAATCTTATTATTTTGATTCATACACACTCACATTTCATACAAACTTAAATAATTCTTTTGATTGTGTAAAGCTGCTTTGTGACAATGTCAATTGTTAAAAGCGCTATACAAATAAAATTTCATTGAAATGAATTGGAAAATTTTAATCTTTTATTTAAAGTATTTGATTACCAAAGTCTTTGATTACCAAACAGGGAGTGTATTTTAGCTCAAAAAAATACAACTTCAAATAAGCAAGGAGTAAACATAAACAACATTTTCTATATCCTCTCTTTCCCATTGATTGTAATAAGATGAAATGACAGTCGATTTAACATCTTGCCATGAACTATATAAATTTTGTACAATGTTCTAATATTTAGCCACTAATCTCGTGAAAACCAACACAATATAATGTTGTCACACCAAACAAAATTTTGTGAAATTACAGTTTAAAAAAATTTAAGAGTTTTCGCAGACATGTATGCCACTTCAGCTTCAACCTGAAATAATACTATCACTGATTAAATTTAAGCTGATCAGCTTGAACATTTCAACTACTTCAAACTCTTTTCCCATCAATGATGGGTACTTTCAGCTAGTCATTAATAATTTGGTCATCACTGTAATTTCTTGTAAAAGAAAAATATTGACAGGAAAAGTATGTGTTTGTCAATTGTTGCTCAGACCAATATGAAATTTCGGGTTGTTGAATACATTTGCTAGATAATGTGTATGAATCTGAGGCTGTAAATGAATAGTGATAGTATGAATATTTAACAGAACTATACTTAAATGTTTGCGCAATAAAAATTCATCAACCTTGTGAAATGTAAAAGAAATTTGAGGTTTGATAAATGTTTTTTTGAACTATTAAACAACTTTACTAATGTACATTACTGGATTTTTTTTTTTTTTTTGGAGTGAGCACAAATTCAACTTTTTGCTGCACAAGTTCTTCTAAAATCTAAGGAAACATTATGTGTTTGTAGTGTCCTTTTAATACGTAAGTGCAGTTTATTGTTATTTGTTTTATTTATACTTTAATAACATTTCTTAATAATTTGCTCATTCAATTTGCATGCTGCTGGGCAGAGTATTCCACATACCCAGTGATACACTACAGGCCATTTTAAAACACCAATCAGCCTACTGTGGACAGTGTTGAAAATCTCCAAACTTAGTGGAGAGCACACAAACACCACACCTACAAACAGGATGTGAGGTCCAAACCGCCCGACCCTGGAAGTGCGAGGCGCTTCTGATACTATTAGAATATATTGATACATATGTAGTACTACACAGCTTATTTCTATTTGGCCAAGTTATTTCAAATAAATGTATTTGTGAAACTAAAATAAAACAAAGTACAAGAAATTGTACTCAAGTATTGAAAGGAAACAACAGACATTGTATGTGCACATGATTTTTAAAAATGAATAATTATTACATACATTACACACTAACCACTTTAATAGGAACATCTGTATTTTTGGTCATATAAGTTAAGTTCAGTCTTTATTCATCACATATACATTACTGCACAATGAAATTCTTTATTCTTCACACATCGTGGAGAATGTCTGGAGCAGACAGGGTTAAGGCCCTTGCTCCAGGGTCCAACAAAGGCAACCTGGCAGAGCTGGGGCTTGAACCACCCACCTTCCCATCAATAACTCAGAGCCTTAACAACCTGAGCCACCACCACCCCTAAATTATATAAAGATTCAAAGTTTTTTGGTTTTTATAGGATTCAACTTTTTTTTTTTTAAGTTTAAAAATTTATATTCAGTTATTCAATTAGCCAATTATACTGCAGCAGTGCATGAGTGTGGAACATTGTACATTATTCATTGGGACTGATCTTTTAATCTTTTAACTAAAATCTTTTAATGTTTGTGGATAAATTATAATTTCATTGTGAAAAATGAAGAATATGTATTTACTGAGAGAAAAGAAATGAAGGTTTATTTTGTATGTTTGCTCAAACCTAAAAAAAAAAGCTGATGTCCTCAGGTTTGAATGAATCTCATGGCCTTCCTCCTTTGTGCTCCTCCCTCGGTCTCCCAGCTTGTCTTCCTACCATTTTGTTCTCCTTTACTCAGCCTCTCAGCTGGTCCTCTTCACCTCGACAATTCCAATCTCCCCGAGACAGGTTTCCCTCAGGGTTCTCTCAAGTGGATACAGTACTAAAACGGTTTGCTTTTTGTCCTGTTTATGAATTCTGTGGATTATACTGACAAACTGTATAAGGCAGTAATGAACAGCTGAGGTATTACTGTCCCAGTGGAAGTGTTTGTCCAGTGAGTTCATGTGGGGACGGTCTGCCATTACTGTCGCGCGATGGAAAAGACTTTTTCAATTCTTTCTCTCTTCAACATTATTTTTGGAGTCTGCTGGGTGACAGGTAAGCTTTATCCATAATAAATAGAAGCAGGTACTTATATACAGTGTAACCTAGCCTAGAAATAATAATGTTTTAAATTAACTCAGTAATTTAAATGTTCAATGAACTTATGTTATGAATAATAATAATAATAATACAACAACTACTACTACTACTAATACTAATAATAATAATTATTGTGTGTTAAAAGTTTTGTCTTGTAACTTACATCAGTAGAGTTTTGGTCTTCTAAATATATCTGTTTGCTTGCTTCCTGTTATTCTAATTGCAATCACCTCAGGAAAGGAGCAAATGTCAGCTGTGTACTCTAAAAGTTTTATATATCAGGGCAACAATTTGACAAGTGTCTCTATTATAAGTATATTTCAGTCATAATCAGGAATCACTCATAAAGCCTTTTGGGCTCTTGTAACAACTTCGCAAGATTGGCCCAATGGGGTGACCCAAAAGTCTGGATCCTTAGGCACAAATGTTTTAAAAAGTATAAATTAAACATCCTTTGAATTAGTGAGACTTGTGTATACACTGAATAACAGAATGTTAAAGATTTCTTAATATACTGGAACTGACGTTGTTTTATGCAGAGATGATTTCCTCCCTTATTGCGGTGATTCTGGGCCGATTCTGATGAACTACTAACTTCACATCAGGCCAGAGAGAAAAATCGAGAAGTTCTGGTCCTATTCAATCTTATATTGTCATTTTTTAGGTGAAAAACATTTTCATATAAGGAAAAATGCCACCCTGTATATATTTCTTATACCTACCCAGTGTTAATTATTCAATTATTTTAAAACTTTGCTCTTTCTTTGCAATATTGCCTAGACATGTTCGGGTCTCCTGCAACTCTGTTTTTAAAATTAAAATAGGTTCCTAGCAATTCTGAAATCAGATCAGATCTCCAAAGTTTTGGATCAAATCGTGTTTGCAGGGTGCAACAGGGTGTGTACATTATAACTCTAAGACTTTGTTAGCGTGTGTCTATGTGTGTCCCTTGCCCTGTTCCTTTGGAGCAGGAACCCCACCTCAGGGCTTGGAGTGTGGGGCCATTCAGGCCCATCTGCCTGAGTTTCCTGTTTTGATACAGGCTGCTGTGCTGCTGTTCCAGTGGAAAAATAGCCTCAGAACTTGTACTTTATGTTCCTGATTTACTCAAAGTGTAATGGCATATAATAATAATAATAATAATAATAATAATAATAATATCATCTACTGTTATGTGATGACTAATTAGACTAAATTTAATTAGTCTAGACTTATGTTAGACTACACAGGCCTTCATTTAATAAATGTTTTGTGTTCTTTGCAGTACAAATGTTTTTAAACGGGTTTTGTCACTATACTAGAATGAACCGAGGATCAGATTAAATTTTATGCACAATAAATCGAAAACTTCAAAGCTCAATAGGCTTTCCAGAGTATACTCAACTAACGACGGCATTGGGTTTACTTAACTCTTTTGTAATATTTTCCATTTCCAGCTAGAGAACACAGATTTGTACCTGACCCTCCAGTACTGAACATCACGGGTAAAACATACAAAGTCAACACATCCGACACGCTGGAGATTACCTGTAGGTAAGAAAGCACTTCATTAACCAAGGAGGTGAATTTGATGTCAAATGCAGTCCGGTTCAATATTTGGAACGCTTAAGCAGCATTCAGGTGTCCAAATATTCTAAAAAACAGTCCTTTTAACAAGCTAAAACCATTTAATTTAAAAACAACAACAACAACAACAACAACAACAACAACAACAACAACAAAAAAACATAGAGGAACTGTTTTGTAATCCCTTTTTATAGAGGAAGACAGATTTTGGAATGGTACACGCCTCACCACAAGACTGGCTCTGAAAGCAGGCTTGTAACATCAGACTGTAGTGGACACGGACTGTTCTGTAGCACCATCACACTCATTGGGGCGATAGCAAATGAGACTGGAGAGTATCGCTGTTCCTACAGAAACCTGTCTGTGGAGGAAGGCAAGACGTCTGTGTCGGTGTATGTCTTTGTGCAAGGTGAGATCTTCTTGGTGCTGGATGTTTAACAAAGATTGTGTGTTTTCAAAGATTCAGGTGTGGCCAGTTCTTGAGTATTTTTGGAGTTAGTTTCTGTTAGAGCTATTCTGACTGAAATTCTTTATAATTTGATGGCTACACACAAGATTGTACTTTAGTTTAGGGCCTGAGAAGAGAGAGGGAAAGAGAGACAGCTATCAAGCCTTAGCACACTTCCTGT
Source organism: Clarias macrocephalus (assembly GCA_011419295.1). Classification (NCBI taxonomy): domain Eukaryota; kingdom Metazoa; phylum Chordata; class Actinopteri; order Siluriformes; family Clariidae; genus Clarias; species Clarias macrocephalus. The sequence goes on along the minus strand of JAAGKR010005189.1, from coordinate 41,352 downwards.
CTGATCCTCTAGTGTAACCTCTGCACATGCCTCTCCTCTGTTACTTCTATGTTCTACTTCCTGTGTGTGTCATACAATTCCATGCCCCACATCCTGTTGCTTTTACCCCAGTTGAAAATAAAGTGAAGACATTAGTCTAAATTTGTTAAAACATTATTACAACAGCACGACAAGACAACTGGCAACAGATCAAAATAGTACAATGATGTGTATTAGATGAATAAATCTAAATCTAATCTAAAAACGTTCCTGTCTCCAGACTACCGCATGCCTTTTCTCCGGTTATCTCAAGACTTTGAGGTGGTATTCATTCGAGAAGGAGAGCAAGTGGTCATTCCCTGTCTGGGCTCCTTGGAAGACCTCAATGTCACTCTGTACACGGTGGGAAAGACGATGATTGTGATAATTACGTTGTTTGGTCCACAATTATTCTCTTCTGATTTGATGTCAAATGATTTCATGGATAGTTTTTTTGGGAACCTAGACTGTCATTTGCAGTGGAACTAAGATAGCAAGTAAATCTCATGTTGTGTGACAGAAATATCCAGTGAAGGAGCAGGTACCTGATGGAAAGGAGGTGTTCTGGGACAGCAAAAGAGGTTTTGTGCTTCCTAGTCATGTGATTAGCTACGCTGGTGTGGTCTACTGCCAAACTCGCATCCAGAATGAAACCTTCCAGTCCACGGCCTACGTTCTGGCTGTCGTAGGTAAGTAGAAATGCACCGACCACTACATATAATCATAAAGGCAAAATATTTACATGGTTTATGGATTCTATTCATTGGCTTCATTACAGAGCTTTTAGTTGAAGTCGTGATGATCATGCAGTTTAGCAGCCATGATTAACCCTATTGGTGTTAGCCAGTGTGAATTTGCCATCACTCGTGCCACTACAGTACAGCCTAATTTTAACTTAAAATCTGCCCTAATTTCACATTGCTGACATTAGCTAGGAAACAGCACTGCGAATAATGTGCTGTTTCATCTGAAATTAATTGTGTTCTTCCAAAGACGATTCGGAACATCTAAGATTACTTAAGTTCATTCTGACTCTTGCGGTATCCTTTTAAAATGTTCTGGTCTCTGTCTATATTTGGAATGTAACCGAATATGAAATTGTATTAAATTGTTTAGACTTAGATCTAAACATAGACAAATATGTATATGAATGTTTGGGGGATTATTTTAGAACGCTGACAGTAAATTTCCAAGTTTGCTGAACTTAAAAAACTGAGTATGAACCCATTTGATTTCAAATAGATAATACAGTATTGTGCCACGCCTCATTTCTCCATATTTTACTTCCAAAGACCCACATTTGTATTTGTATTTTATGTAATATTCTCTAGGCCTCCTGAAGAACTTTTTTTGCCACTCGTTGTCAGTCTAATCCCTGTACCTGAGCAGTTTCAGAGGAATGTTTCATATATTCGTTAAGCCACGCAGTGACCTATTAATCAAGAATAAAAAAACATCTAAGTTGATGGTAAGATAAGGCATGAACCAGTGAGAAACAGGTGCAGATGATGGCAGGTGATTCGTATACAGGCCGGTGATTAGTACACTGGTGATGCTGAATGCTGAGTAGTTGGAACAGATGAGAGAGAAAATGAGGTTGCTGCTGAGGTTGTTACATAAACAGCCAACTTTTAAGGTGTGTCTTTAGGCATATTTTTTACAGCCTGTCACAGTAAAATATTTGTTCCTGTTTCTTTGATTTCATTAGTTATTTAAAAATTTGGGGTGCCTGAATGCTTTTGCACAGTACTAGATATCCAAATAAACAACTATACAGAGCACGGTGGCTTAGTGGTTAGCACTGCAATCTTGCACCCCCCAGGGTCCAGGTTTGATTCCCATCTCTGTGTGCATGTTTTCTCTGGGCTTGGTGGGTTTCCTGCTAGGTACTCAGGTTTCCTTCCACAGTCCAAACATAATGCAGATTAGGCTAATTGGCGTTCCCAAATTGCCCATAGTGTATGAATCTGTGTGCCATTTTGACTCAGAGCAGCACTGGGCACTGTGAAGTACGTAACATTTACAGGAACTGGTGTGTGTAGAAATACTGCTGAACAGAGAATTTACAGGTTGAGTGATGCTATTTGGTGCTCACACAAGAACAATTACCGTCCTCCCTTCTTTTCCGCAGGATATAGAATCTATGACCTCAAAATGAGTCCTGGGCAGGAGAAGCGCGTGTTCGGGGAAAAGGTGGCGCTCAACTGTACTGCTATCACAGAACTTAATGTTGCCCTTGAATTCCGCTGGACCCTGCCTCAGGATAAGGTGAGTATGTGATGTGCATCCAAGCTTGTACGCTATTCTTTATAATCACACTCACCTATCACATACAGTATACTGTAGGTAATCAAATATAACACAACTCATTAATCATCATGCTAATTTGCTTTTCTCCTGTAGCATAGCATCATTAATAAGTCTGATTCATTTATAACTTTTTGGCCCTGTCAGAGAAATCCCAACCCTTCCACACAAAGATTTTATGAGACTAAGTCCTACAAGAAGAAGCTGTGGAACTCTTTGGAACTGACCAACATGATAATTTTGGAGAACGTTACAATCAATGACACAGGGGAATATGTGTGCACAGTGTCCAGCAGTAAGATGGTCAAAAGCAACCGATCATTCCTTACAGTTTATGGTAAGTGAGTAAGATGTTCTCAGTTTTCTCATTGAGAAAACTTCAAATCATGAAGCAGTAAAGTCTCTTTAAGGATTTTTAAAAGATTAACAATATTTTACTGGTAAAGGAAATATATTTAAAGCTGCATTGCGCCATAGATGGTTCTTGAAAAAAGTCCACTCTCTTTTTAAAGATTCATACTAAAGATTGTTTTAAATGTTGTTGTTCATCTTTCGGTTGCTGCTGTCGAGGGGCAAACAGATTGCACACAACTTGGCACAGGTTTTATGCCGGATGCCCTTCCTGACACAATCTTCCCATTTAATCTGGGCTTAGCCTAATGCAAAAGCTAGAGCACATACAGTATTAAAAATATATATTTTTTGCCAATTATTATAAATAAATTTCCTTTAAAATACTGACCAAATGAAGAAAATTCCTAAACCAAACCATCAGCATTAGTAATCAGATTAGATTTATTGCTAAAGTGTTAACAAAATGCTAATATCGTGTAAATGCTAATGTAGTGTAAACTCACTAGCCACATAATTTAATTTAATTGTTTGCCATAATAAATAGCTACTAAATCCATAACACGCTTATCCAGTGCTATAGGTGGATAATTATAAATGGATTCAATTTAATTAAAATTAAACAATTTCAAATTCTAAAATGTTTTTGATAATTTTGGTGTTTCAGAGAAGCCTTTCTTGGTGCTCGAGCAGTCGCTTCAAACTTGGAATGTAAACAAGGGGGAAAGAGAAACAAGGATCCCTGTTAAATACAACGCTTATCCAGAACCAAATGCAAAGTGGTGAGTTTGTGTGAGATTGTGTGCATTTGTGTGTATCTGTGTGTGTGTGTGTGTGTGTGCATGCTTGAGATTTATCAGGATGTTGATAGCACACAATAACAAGAACAATAATCTTATTTGTGTTCATGAGTTATACTATATTAACATAATGCACACTTGTATATATTCTTGTGTAAAAGTCTCACTATTAGTCTGTGTCCTGTTGGCGCAGGTTAAAGAACGGCCAGTCCATCACCAGTGACGAGTACAGGATAAAGCCTTCCCGAGATTCTCTCACTATATACGAGGTGACAGAAAAGGATGCTGGGAATTACACGGTGGTTATGACCAATAAAATGACAAGAGAAGTGCATAGCCATACATTTCAGCTCCTGGTCAATGGTAACGTTTCTCTTCTCTTCTTCTTTTTCTCTTTTGTTGATCTCGCCTCTTCTTCTCACTTCTCTTCTCTCTTGTACTCTTCTTTTCTCTTCTCTCATCATTTCTTCTTTTCTCTATTCTGTCCTCCTCTCTTCTTTTTTCTTTTAATCTTTTCTTTTCTCCTTTCTCTCTTTTCTTCTTCTCCCCTCTTCTCCCCCCTTTTGACCTCTTCTCTTCTCTTCTCTTCTCTTCTCTTCTCTTCTCTTCTCTTCTCTTCTCTTGACTGATCTTCTATTATCTACTCCTTTCATCTCTTCACTTCTCTCCTGTCCTCTTTTTTAATTTCTTCTAATCTCTTCTCTGTCTCTCCTGCCATCTTCTCTTTTCTTCTCTTTTTTTAATTTTCTTCTTACCTCTTCTTGTCTCTTCTCCCCTCTTCTCCTTTCTTCTCTTCACTTCTCTCCAGTACACGTTGCTTTTCTTCTCTCTTGTCCTTTTCTCCTATCTTCTCTTCTCTCTTTTCCTTTTCTCCCATTTTCTCTTCTCATTGCTTCTAATCTCTTCTCTCCTGTCTATGTCTCTCCTGCATCTTCTCTTCTCTTTTGATCTTTCCTTTTCTCTTTTCCTTTCTCTTCTCTTCTCTTCTCTTCTCTTCTCTTCTCTTCTCTTCTCTCACATGTTCTCCTCTCCACTTACATTCTCTACTTCTTTACCACAGCTCATCCTAAGATCTTTGAGAAGGAGGTCCCATTTGATCATTACATTCACATGTTCGGCAGCAGCCCCACTCTCACCTGCACTGCTTTCGGTGCCTCCAGCCCTGTCTCTATCCACTGGCAATGGATGCCCAGTGAGGACTGTCCAGCGAAATTTCAGTAAGTCTACATCCCAAGCTGAACTTGAACCCATATTGTGCTCAGAGTAAAACTCTTCTGAAACATTTTTTTTAATTATTGCAGTAAAATTGCAGATTTCCCCAACAGAAAAACAATCACTTGGTAATGGGTTAAAGTGTTCATTTAAGACACACAGTGTGCTGATGAAAAACAGATTCGAGACAATGAGTGTGAACTCCAGCCTCAAGCAGATAAAAGGATGTGATTCAGACACTACACAATGCTTAAAAACACACAGTGGTAGTGTTCATATACACTATGATTCATAAAAAAACATTTCTACATTTACAGTCTAAACTAGTCCAGTTTTAATGCAAAAGAAATCCCCAAAATAGGAAAACTTAATGTTCTACGAAGACTCAAATGGTCTGTCTATCTGTGTGTTTGTTGGGGGGAATGCTATTGATTGAATCGTTCTCATTTTTTTTTTTTGTGAAATATTTCCAGATTTTGCATATATGTATATAGGTCTGTAAGAAAACATCAAGATATAGATCATCAATCAGTACCAGTCATGATCCAGCTGCTCTGGCGATCTTGTGACTACGTACTGAGCATTTTTCATCAGACATCACGCAAATCTTATCTTCAGACTTCACCTTTGGCTGCTTCCTCCCTGCTTATTACAACTTCCTGTTGTTTTAAAAACAGATTCCTTTAAACGTAAAACATCCTTGTATCCTTGATCAAGAAACGAAATTTTCACAACGACTAGACCTGGAGCAGGGAAGAATTTGTAATCTGTGTCGAGTAATCTGTTTAGCAATAAGAACACTGTTATAAATTTCCACATTTGCTTTATTTACACAGTCTTGCTGTCCACCTTATTGTCTTCTATTTTTGTTTGTTTACTTTTCCTAATGTTTTCCTCTTGTTAACCCAGATTAGACTGTTTGCTGACATTTCCTGTTATACTCTTTGTTTGTCCATATATGGTGTTGGGTAACAGGAAGCAAAACAGTGGCGTAAGATTGTGAGGACACTAAAGGATAACGATAAGGTTCTTGTGTTTCTAGTCTCTGGTATTCCCAGCAGCAATTTTTGGTTGGCAAAAAACGTTGTGATTATGTTAATTTAGCAACATAATGGATATTGGGACAATGTTGTTATTAAGGTGTTTTTGAAAGTTAGATTTATTGGGACGTTCAAGTCAAACCATGACGTATGGTGAAATTTCTGGTGAATGGTGGAATTTATAAAAGACTTTAAGCACAGTAGGGCAATCAATCTCTGGCCCACACATTTTAAAGAAGGCTGTAGGTCTGTGAGTGACGAACCCGGCCGAGGTGACTAGGAGCCCAATGCGGTCGCACCAGTGAGCATTTAGCGAGTAGAATGCCTGATTCTTGAAAATCAATGGATAACTTCTCACCAGTTGCAGAAGAGATGCCTCTGGCTGTGGACCTGTACATCATCTGTATCATTCACCAACACCACTTGCACATTACAGGAACTCGGCTGGGAGTCACAACCCCATACAGTTCTGACCTTGCTCCAAGCCATTTCCATATGTTTGGGCCACTAAAAGAGTTAGTTAGTTAAAGGGAGGCAAGCCTTTCAGATATGAAGCAGGCAGTCTAATCATGAGAGTTTTTCCTCTCATAATTGTTCTGGATTGTCTTGAATACTTTTTGAACTTTGAAGATATGGTGTCAGAACACTGCGGATTACCTGACAATGGGATATATCAATACCAACCCGATGGCTTTAGTCGCTGAAGTGAGAGCACTTTTTAACATGCTCTTGAAGCTTGGAAAGCAGCCAGAATGGAACGTCTGATATCTGCTCTGTGAAAGTTGACATGCTGCAGTCTGGACATTGTGCAAAACACCATATCACAGTAGGGTAATTTGAGAGCTAAGGTGCACCTCATGGTAATATTTCTGGAGGAAAATGAAACATTACAACACTAAGTAATGCATGCCATGATATATTTGAGTAATTTGGGGGATGCTCTTGTATCTGTCTCAATCTCTGACCAGGATTCTAATCCCTTTTAGAGACAGGGACCATGGACAAGAGACCATGAATATGGTCGGACATGTTGTGAATGCGTGTTAATCGGCATAAATGCTCTAAATAAAGGTTAACATTTTGTTGTTTTTGAAAGGCTGTGTTTATGTAATTTGTTGAAATTATATAACTATTAAATTACAATGGTCATCCAATGTGAGAGGTTCCTGCTGAGTTGATGCAGGTGTCGATCTAGTTTGCTGTGTTTATGCATCACACTGTGTGAATGTATTTTTGTGACTCATGTTATACTCATGAGATATAACATGTATTGATGTGATACTCATGTATTGTCTTATCTAAGCCCCAGATCAGATCAGAGCGCAAAGTGTGAAGGGAAATGGAGGGATATATCTAACAACACCGGGGAAAACCAAATTGGTCAGCCCACCAGCTTTATCGACAGCTCACTGAAGGTAACTGCAGTAAACATGACTACCATAAAACTATTGTAGAAAAAACAATATCTCTCACCTTGATAGTTTGAGGTGAAGCATTCTGCTAAAAAGTGGCCTCAGTACAAAAGAAAACATGTTCAAGTCCAGTGTTCCATATGCTTCTTGTAATAATAATGAATGGTTGAATAAACAGGCAAACAGCGATAAAGGGTGCCAAGCATTTTCTGTCCCCACCTCTTACTGACCCATTGGGTTTTCAAATTTTGAAGGCAAGTTGTCAAACTATTGTCTCACATCATGTATTTGAGAAGTTGCAAATAACTTCAATTCATGTTTATTAACTGTACATCATATTGCTGATTATATGGGACAAGTTTGGTTGCTGAGATATTCCCTCACTTTCTGTTTGATGACTTAGCCATCAAATTATTTTACATTTTCTGAATGAAACAGCACATACACCAAGAATTCAAGAAACAAGTTTTCTTGGCAGGTACCATGATGCTGCAAACCAAACTTGCTTAAGATTGGGCAAAGGACATACAGCTACATTATACATTCTCATACTTGACTTGCTTCATTTATTGTCTTGTCTTATATATTTTTTGTCGTTTCTTATAGACTATTAGCACACTGAAGATCCAGAAAGCTGTAAGCCATGCTTTGTTTAGATGCATTGCCTCCAACAAAGTGGGAGTGGAGGATAGAGTCATTGTATTCCAAGTGGCACGTAAGTGATGGTACACATGCCGTAATTAGTTACTCAGGTCAAAGTGGAATTACTTGTAGAAGCAAATACTCCAAAAAATTAAAAGCTTCAAAACAGAAAATTTCACAAGGGATTTATGGTGTAACGTGCAATTTTAGTCATTGGTGTTAAATTTGACCAAGGAACCTGGAAACATGTAAAAAATGTTAGCTAATTCCAGGTTCATTCCTAAATTATTCCTAATCATTCCAGTGTCTGTGAATAAGGTATATGAGGTATGTTCAAGTCAATATGTGACTTTGGAATAAATAACAGAATCACAGTTATGAGAGTAAAAACTCCCTTTATTTCTCTATATAATCCCCTGCAACACTAATCCACTTATCCCAGCGTATAACTTAGTGTTTGAATACCATCAAGGTAGAAAGTTTTCTCAGTATGTCAGAGTCATGAACAGACTGCTTGCTTCTTGTCTGAAACCCTGGCCTCCTAGGAACTCCTTTAATGGCTCAAAAATGTCGAAATGGCTTGGAGTGAGGTCAGGACTGAATGGGGATATGGCAACTCCTAGCTGAGTTCCTGTAATTTGCAATTGGTGATTGTAGATGATTGTGTGTAAGAGTTTCCACAGACAGATGAGCCTTTTCTTCCACAAGTCGGCAAGACGTTATCTGTCGATTTTCAAGGATCAGGTCTACTCTCTGAATGTTTCCAGGAATGACTGCAATGGGCTCCAAGCCACCTTGGTCTTTAAGGACATATGGCCTTCTTTAAAACATTTGCACCATTCAGACTAAAAGTCTCATCGCTGTACTGTGTTTAAAGTCTTCTGCCTTAATTCCTCGGAAATATTATCACAAATCCCAGTCTGACTTGAACGGCCTTTCATAGGAAAACAAATGTATAAATTGTATATAAAGTGAATACAGTTTTATAATATTTCTTGCTAAACATTTAAAAGAGCTGTTAGTAAACTTAATCCTTTGCCACCCATTCAGACAATGTGTTTCTTCCTCTCCAGGTTTCCTCAACCTGAGTGTATTCCCCTCTAGCACACCGATCGAAGGGGAAGAAGTACTGCTTCGCTGCGTAGTCGACCGCATGCTGTATTCCAACCTGACCTGGTATAGGGTGTTGAACAAATCGTCTGAACTGTCTACCACCGTACCATGTGCCAGCCTCAACCTGGCACCCCTCACCCAGCCCAATGCCACTATCCCAAACTGGCAGGGTCGCAACCTGACCCTGGACCTGGTATTCCCCAGAGTGAGCATGCAGGATGAAGGTTTTTACGCTTGCAACTTGGAGAACATATACAGCAGTGAGAGAACATGTTTGCTACACAACTTGCATCTCCAGGGTAAACATCTTTCAAAGTAAAGATTTTTAAAATCTTGAATGTAGTTATACATGGTTAAAATATTTCTGTTTATAATTTTGTTCTTAGCACTGGAGGCACCCTGGATTGTGAGCACACTGAGTGATCACAGGGTGAATGTGAGTGATTCTACCACGCTCGAGTGTGAGGCAAGGGGCACGCCAACCCCCATCATCACCTGGACTAAAGACAACCAGACAGTCATTAAGGGATCTGGTGAGACAATAGGCGTTGCTTTTGGTTAGATGTTTGAAAAAAATGTGATTAGGAATGTTCCATAAATGTTATCAAATTAATCAAGAAATAGTGCTTTTTCTAAATGTATATTAAAATATCAAAATATATATATCTTTTGTAATTGTGCTGATTATGTTTGATGATCTGACTTACGAAATGATTTTTAGGTGTTATTCTGGATCAATTAAACCGTACCTTGACCATCCAGAGAGTAAAGAAAGAGGACAGTGGTCTATACACATGTACAGCCTGCAACAAACAGGGTTGTGCCTCCATCCAGGCCCAGCTTACAGTCGAGGGTAAATTTATTTGTCTTGAACTATGGTTTTGATTTAAGACTTAATACTTCTGTGTGTTTTCTTGGAAAAGATTAATCATAGAAATATGGACAGTTGTGCTTAAAAGTTTACATACCTTGGAAGAATTTGCATGATGTTTTGACAGAAAACATGAGTGAGAAGGCAAAACAAATATCTTTTATTCCTTATAGGACTCTACTGCTTATGTAAGGCATAACAGAATGGCACAACTATCAAACAAAACATGACAATAGAATAAATTAGGAAATGGGAAAACCCCTGTTCAAAAGTTTGTATACTTTTAGTTCTTAATATCATCATGTTGGAACAAGAGTGTCCCATGTGCAGCTTTTGTGCTGTAAAATACTAATTGTCTTTCAGTATTTTCTGATAACTGCATTCTTCTTGGCATCAATTTTGGTCATTTTTGTTCAAGTGCCTCCTTATTGTGCTCCTTCGCTTAGTATAAACAAAACCTCTTATTTTCTACCTCTTTATCAGAGTTTGAACAGTACTCACTGGCATTTTTTATATCCTTTTCCTGCTTTATAAAGTTATATAAACTACCTTATTATGCAGGTCCTTTGGCAGTTTGCTTGTCTTCCCCATGGTGCAGTATCCAAGTCAGTGCATCACCTCATGTGCTGAGAAACTCACTGACAATTTATGCACAGACAATAATTACAATAAGTCACATGTGTGGAAACTTCCCTTTAATGGCCATTTAAAGCTGTATGTGTCAACCTGTATGTTTATAACGTGGCCAAACATTCAAGGATATGTAAACGTTTGATCAAAGTGGTTTGGGTGATTTCAGGTAAAAAAAAAAATTCTTTCGGGGTATACAAACTTTTAAGCACTACTATGTGTATCAGTCACGGGTGTTCTTATAACCACTAACTAACTGTCAGTAGCCATCATGGGTGAAAGTTGAATGGTCAGTCATACAGAGGAGAGAGCAGCTACCTGCCACAACCCACATTCAAAACCATGGAAGCACTTTCAGTATGAAAACACATCTGCTAACATAATTTCTTCTTAAAAAACACTTCATCTACATTCTATCAAAATCTCAAATCTGCAGTTAACTTTTTTTTTTACATTTGTGATTTATATGCTTTATTTTCATGCTTCTTATATACCTTGTAGTTTTTTGTTCTTAACATTGCATTAGTAACTCTATTGCTGCTCTATCTATCTAATCAAGGGTACTACTTGGTGTGACACACTACAAATACAGTGTATTAGCTTTCTATTTAATGCTATTCGGAATTTAACCTCAAAACCTAGAAGTTAAGAGCCTCACCTCACCTCACCTTTTGGCTACAAAGTACCGGTAATCATGTTTAGTTTGTTACGCCAGGCACGGAAGGATATGTTTTGGCAGAGCAAGAAAAAAATCATTATCATTCATTCATCTTTAGTAGTTGCTTTATCCTGGTGAATCAAGAATACACCCTAAGCAGGATACCATACACATATTCTTTTATATTGAGGGGAAAATGAGTTGCCATCTCCTGGCATGTTTTTGCAAGGTGGAAGGAAACATGAGAACCTGAATCAAACCCACATGAGGACAGTAAGCCGAGCTTAAGGGAGCCAAAAAAATGAATGCTGCCACATGGCCATAACAGTCCTCCAGACAAAACTGCCACCAGGAAATTAGGGCTGGGATAGCAGCTAATATGAACAAGCAATTAGTTTGGTTGTTTTTTTAAAATAACAGTTCAAAACTGTTTAAAGTAAAAATTTCTATTAGTGACACAACATAGTATGCACATCCTCTGTAATACATGAATCACGCTGTGTGTTTTCTGGTTTAACATTGTTTGCATATGGCAATGTAAAGGATGTCACTGTGTAACAAACAGGAAACCCTTATGGACAGGGAGTCCTGTTCATGACGGAGTAGAGAACAAAACACAAGTAGCATCTAGCTTGCAGATAGCTTACATAGAGTACGTTTACTCCGCACTGGCCATGGCCATTGGAGATTCTAGTCCATGACTGAGCTGGTGGAATTGTTTTGGAGTCTTGAGGTAAAAATAGCACTATTTTTAGGCAGCCAGGAAGAGGGCTGTATCAACGCACATCCTTTTGGGAGCACGGACAAAAAAAAAGTACAAATAGTCCCAGAATAGAAAGACAAAGTTGAAGCACCCACCTCCTCTTGAAAAAGAAAGACATCACAAGGAGTCACAGCGACAGGGTTAGCAATGTTAACAGAGACACACTTAGTGTACGTGACTTGTCTCGCGACAACACTGCTTGTCGCCAGCATGACTGCTCCAGCTAGCTCACTATTGATGCTTTTCTCCTATTAGAGATTACAAAAGAGAGTGTGATAGATAACAAATTATCTAGCTAGCTATTTAGAATTGCAGGGTATATACATCTACTGTATATTAGTTTGTTTAATATTAGTTTTTAAAATAAGGTTTCAAGCTTTTAATGGGGACCTAATTCACTTTATAGTCATGGGTCACCAGTGTGTGCGTGTGTGTGTGTGGAAGAAAAAAAAATCTCTGTTTGGTTTTTTAAAATTATTGTTTTTCCATTGATGTATTGGCCAGTGCTTAAAAACGCCAACCGGATTTTCCCCTATTGTGACCTCATATTAGATGAACCCCCTTCCCTTGGCTTGGCTTGCGCTTGTTGTTCGGCTCTGCTGTTCTCTAGAAGGTCATGGCTCAGTGGTAGCTTGTTTACATAGCAACTAAAATGACATATTTGAGAGACAGCCCAGTGACTTTATGGTTAGTACTGTTCCCTCACACCTCCAGGGTTGGGGGTCCGACTCATGCTCTTATTTGTATACAGTGGGTTTTTGTCCTGGTGCTCTGGTTTCCTTTCACAGTCCAAAGACATGCAGTGTAGACCGATTGGTCTTGTCAAATTGTCAGTAGTGTATGCGTGGGTATAGGTTGGCATATACCCATCAAGGATGTACTGTACCATGATTTGTGTCTTGGTTTCCTGTGATAGGGTTAAGCAGTTTTAGACAATGAATGGATTATTAGAGACTGGTGGGCAGGGAGAGCATTCACACCTTGTGAGGTTGCCTCACACCTCATTGGTTGGGAGTTTGGATGTGGGTTTCCTCTAGGTACTTGTGTTTCCTCCTCACAGTCCAAAGACAAATTGTAGGCAGATTGGTGTATCCAGCTGGTAGTATATGACATATTTCCATCCATGGCTTCATTGCAAACTATATTTGCTACTTTACTATATTAACTATATGTTTATTTACACATCAGGTTCCGAGGAGAAAGTGAACGTGGAGCTGATTGTGCCGATCGGTGCTGTGGTTATTGCCATGTTCTTCTGGCTACTCGTCGTCTTTGTCATACGCAGCAGAAAACGGGTAATATTTCATTATCGGTCTTTCAGTCACACACAATCTCTTTGCCCACATGGGAATGGACTGCTTAGGACATAGCTCCCTTTTTCCTTTGTGAGTTCCTACAATTATACGCCCTGTTCTTGGTTATGAAGTGTCCCAGCATGATTGCATGTTATACATGTAGGACAGCCCAGGTGGGATTTGGTGTCTCATTGTAATTCATGAAGGTCACTCACTGGAGCTCCTAAACACATAAATGCTTGTGTAGATGCGTACCACTCATGTCTTTAATCACTTCTATTCACTGACTAGATTTTTTTCCTTCTAATTTTACTTTTGTCCTTGTCACTCTCAGCCCACTGATGGAGACATGAAGACAGGCTACCTGTCCATTATCTTAGATGCAGAAGACATGCCAATGGATGAGCAATGTGAGAGACTCACCTATGATGCCAGCAAGTGGGAGTTTCCCCGTGAACGTCTCAAGCTAGGTGAGCTTGAGACCCATAAGGTCCCATCAGGATGTGCCATCAAACATAGAAATCTGTTTTAACTCAAAACACAGTACTGAATACTGAGCATTAACGGTAATATCATTAAAAATGTTACTATAGTAAAAGTGTTATATATAACACTAAAATCTGTGATTGTAGGGGAACCACTGGGTCGAGGGGCATTTGGTCAGGTTCTGGAGGCAGCAGCATTCGGCATTGAAAAGGCCACTACCTACACTACAGTAGCAGTGAAGATGCTAAAGGGTAAGCAGATTTTTCAGGTTTTGTATGCACTATATACATTCTAACTACAAGGTGAAAACCAATCAGTTCTGAGTCATTCATTATGATTTTTTTCCATAAAATAACTGGCCTTTTGAAATAATAGCATAATAGAAAATTGCATTTATGGGTAAGGTATGCTTAAAAATAATCCTTTTTTCTGATATATCCAGCTGCATACAAACTAGGCAAAGTAAATATTTACTTATCTCTTTAGTAAATATGGATAGTACTTAGTAGTAAATGCTTTGAATAAAGGTAACAGTTTAGATGTTTTGAGGTTGTACTGTATTTGCAACATTGTTTTTGGAGCATTCATTGTAAGTTGTTACAACATCGTTTTATCAAAGTAATTCTAACTTTCAAAAACAATGCTGTAACCAACTGTAAAGGTCATTGCAATGTTGTTACAACTATATCACAACCCTTGTACAATCTTAGGGTTCCTACTATATTAGTAACATTGCATGCTCCAAATTGAGCATTTTAGTTTCTTGTTTGGATAACAATAATCATTGCGAAACAGTGGCACCTCCAGGGTCGAGGGTTTGATTTACGCCTCGGTACCGTGTGCATGATGTTTGCATGCTCTCCCCATTCTTGGTGGGTGTTATCTGGGTGTTCCAGTTTCCAGTTCAAAGACATGCAGATTAGGCTAAATGGAGTTCCCAAATTGCCTGTAGTTTGTGCGTGCCCTGTGATGTATTGGCACCATGTCCAGGGTACCAGGCACCATGTCCTCTCCTCATGCCCACTGTCTCCTGGGATAGGTTCCAGGCCCCCAGAACCTTGTACAAGATAAGTGGTAAAGGCCATATGAATAAATGAATGAAAAAACAATCTCCATCATTACCTAAACTCAAATTTAGCTTTGTCTTATTTCTCTTTCTTTCTTCTCCTTGTTTTCATGTTCTTTTTGGCCTTCAGACACATTCTATTAATTTTGAACAGCTTGACAAGTCAAAATAAATTTGGTGAAACCAGGCCCACATTTAAATCCTGGTGAATTACCCAGTAGAGGATTTGAATTTGGAGTTGTGCTCTTTGAGAGCTGACATTTCCATTAACTTCAGACAGGGAGCCTTGTCAATATTTGCGGCCCCAAGCAACTGCATGCCTCGCCTGTCCTATAATGGAATTATTATAAGGTATAACATCTTTCCAACTACAGAGGGAGCTACCTCCAGTGAGTACCGTGCCCTGATGTCTGAGCTGAAGATTCTTATCCATATTGGGCACCATCTCAATGTGGTCAATTTGCTGGGTGCCTGCACCAAATCTGGCGGTGAGTCGACTTGATCAGATCCAAAGATACTGCATTCCTAATGCAAAACACTCCAAGTGAGCAAGTTTAAAGATTAGTTTAAAGCCAAACACTTGTGTATGTACATACTTGCCTAATAACAGTACTAGTATATACATTCAAATAGAAAATGTGTAATGTATGTTTATTTTCTGAAGGAGCCATGGTCACAGTGTAAATTTCCTGTTAAAGCTGTACATCTCTGTAAAAGCTCTTTATCTCCTCCCTATCTCTCTCTCAGGTCCTTTGATGGTAATAGTGGAATACTGTAAGCATGGTAACCTCTCCACTTATTTGAAGAGTAAGCGTGAACAATATAGCCCTTTCAAGGTAAATGAACCCTAGATCTTTGGAACTTTGGGAAATTTTTCTTTAATATGGCTCCCTTAATGTATTTACATTTGTCATTTCACAAGCATAAAAAAAAAACATCATGATTATTTGAGTACAGTGGCTTACACACACTTTTCCTATTTGTTGTTTTAGAAGCATAGACGTCAAGTCATGCAGGACAGAGCTGTTGGAATGGAGGAGGAACTTCAAGAAGGGGATCCGAGTATTGGCACTACTGCTCGACTGGACATCTGCACTGGCACTGCCATCTGCTCGGGACTGAAAAATGAGTGGAGTTCCAATCCTCAGCAGGATGAGCAAGGTACTACCAATCTGCCATACTGACATAAACTGCTGCTACAGTACTTTTCTCTTACACTTCTCTTACAATGTTCCTGTTAGTTTTTATCATATTTAGTCAATCTTATCTTATTTTTGTTTAGTCAATTTTTAGTCTAGTTTTAGTCAAGGGAACATTTAAGTATTTTAGTTTAGTTTTAGTCAATGAAAATGTATTATTTTAGCTATAAGATTATTATTAATTAACCCTACAGTCAATCTAGTCTAGCCAAAATCATTTTTTAAAGGTTTTTCATGAAATAGTTATCTTAACATTTAAAATGTATCCTTTCATCTGATGTTTTCAGCTGATTATATTTATTTCTAACCATCACAACTGCTGCATTTCCATATTTTTCTTAACTACAAAACAATACAAGCAGTATATACAATACAGAGGATAGTTGTAAGGATAGCTTCTATGGGTCACAATCATTTGCTAACCTATTAGCTTAATGTATTTGGCAATGGTTTAACTATAAAATAAAAATAAAATACATCATAACATAATTATGTTAACATGTGGTAAAATAAATATCACAAAGAGGCTGTAAAACTGGGTGTTTCTATGGTATGCCTTGATATGTCTCTTTAGGTTTGTGTATTTTTCACAGCAATTGTGCTTCCCATACTGTTTCCCCTCTGATATTACTGCACATCAGTTTTTTTTTTTTTTTTTTTAAACTCCTGTTCAATATGAGGAAAATAGGCCCAAATATGGTCTCTTCTCTTTCGCCTGAGTAATACTGCTGTGTGCTGTAAAGATGACTGTGCTTGTTATCACCCCGTCAATCACGGGAAACACTGCCGCTCATGCCATAATGAATGAACACCGTATCGCAATGGATTGTGGCGGAAATTAAATGTTGACGAAAATAAAGGCAGATGTTTTATTAGTTTTTATTTTTTAAACCACATTTTAGTCTCGATATCCATGACGTCTCGTCATCGTCTTGTCTTAGTCCCAGGAAAAAATGGTTTATTATTTTTGTTGACGAAACACTAGCGTAGAGTTTGCATGTTCTCCCTGTGCTTGGTAGGTTTACTCCGGGTACTCTGGTTTCCTCCCACAGTCCAATGACATTCAGGTTAGGGTAATTTGTGTTCCTAAATTGCCCGTAGTGTGTGTGCGAGTGTGTCTGTGCCTTGCGATAGATTGGCATGTGCACCTCCTGGGATAGGCTTCAGGTCCCCGACGAACCTGTACAGAATAAGTGGTATAGAAGATGTATGAATTTATAATGAATGATATAAAAAAGGGGGTTCTCTTGGGAGTGTTTTTTCATTTAGCGGCTTTGGTAAAGTTTGACCAATTTTGATTAAATTAAATAATTGGCATTTAGCAATGTACTATTTCAGTGGTATGGTTGTTTTTGCTACTTAACTGTAATGCATTTGTGGATATTCTTATGAATCTGTGTGCTGTAGAAAGTTCAGACTGGGATCAGTTAACTATGGAGGATCTCATCAGCTACAGCTTTCAAGTAGCCAAGGGAATGGAGTTCCTCTCCTCTCGGAAGGTAAATCTTAATCAAACAAACATAAGCAAAATTGTATTTGTGTGTATATACAGTATAAGCATGTGTTCGTGAAAATGAATGAATTTGAAAAGTTTTCTGTGAATTTGTCAGTGCATTCACCGGGATTTGGCCGCTAGGAATATTCTCCTTTCTGAGAATAACATTGTGAAGATCTGTGACTTCGGGTTGGCCAGAGATGTGTATAAAGACCCAGACTATGTCCGCAAAGGAGACGTGAGCACTCATTGACTTCTTTTTTCAACCCATGAATTATGAGTGTGCATGCTTTATATTAGATGTTATCTGTATATCTTTTCAAATTTTTTTCATAGTAATGTCAAACCCAATCTCATTCTTAGGCACGTCTTCCTCTGAAGTGGATGGCTCCAGAAACAATCTTTGACCGTGTGTATACAACACAGAGTGATGTGTGGTCATTTGGAGTACTGCTCTGGGAGATCTTCTCCCTGGGTGAGGGCTTTTTTTTGTTGTTGTTATAATTCATTAAACAATAGATTTTGAAAATAGATTTATTTGTCAAAATACCCACTCCAGGGCAAAATTTGGTCAGGGCAAAATGATAAATTATAAATATGATAAAACTTTTGTAAGCTTAAGTCATCGTAATCATAGTATATTATATGGATCATAATAATACTTTTTATAATATAAGACAATAATGTAATGCTCCTTTAATTTACCTGTTGTGAAATGCAGGTGCTTCTCCATACCCGGGCGTGAATATCGACGAGTCGTTCTGCAGGAGGTTAAAAGATGGTACCCGGATGAGAGCACCTGACTATGCCACCCCTGAGATGTAACTATACTTCCTTTGGAGTCATAATCATAATATACTGTATTACATATAGTACTGTGGAAAAAGTCATTATTTCCCCTTTCCCCCCATTTCCTCATATTTTGACTTTCGTGTGTTTCTCATGTAGCCTTGAGGAATAGTTCTCCATGCTACCTGTAATCCTTATTAGACACTTTTTGCAAGTTTTGGCTCAAATTTTCAGACCAGTCTCTGTACCTGAGCAGTTTCAGAGGAATGTTTTTTGTTTGTTAAGCTACAATGTGACCTGTGAATCATTCAAGGATAGACAATATCTAGATTAAGGCATGAACCTGTGCGAAACTGGTGCAGAAGATGACATATGATCAGATGGGTGATTAGTATACTTGTGATGCTGAATGCTGAGAGGGAAAATGAGGTTGCTGCTGAGGTTGGTACATAAACATAAAATTTACTTGTATCTTTAGGCATTAAAACATTTGTTACTATTTTTAAAATTTAATCTAGATCATTGTAATTTAATTTAATTTCATTTTATTTTATTTAAAGCAAAGAGGGAGATTTTTGCACAGTACTATATACATTAAATATGCAGGCGATATGAATGTACAAATATTATAACCTGGTACAGTATAAGTATTTGCCATTTCTTAGCATTTCCTATTACTGTAAATCCTAGATGTTTCATGTTTACAAGCTTCAAAATTGCATTCATTTTGGGCTTAGGTCTATTCTAAAAGCAGTTAACAAGGGTAACCACACACATTGAAACCTTTTTGTGATTTATGGGTGCTTTCACACTAGAGTCTTATGCACAAATCAAAGTAAAAAAAGTAAAAATCAATCTTTTTGGCTGCATTTATACATCAACCACTGTGGCCTGTTTTTGTGTAAGAGCACAAGGTGAATGTCGCATCAGAACAACCGAAAAGCATTAAATTATTATCTTGCAGAATATGTTGGACATTTTAAAAAAAATTATTGTAAAAATTTTGCCTAGAAATAATTGAGTAAATACTTTTGTAATTGTATAACTTGTGTTGTGTTATAGGAGAAGCTTGTACTGAAAAAATTCTGCGTCTAGAAATTATGAAACAACTCTGGACTCTGCTACAGTACCTCTTTCCCAGTCACTATGTAAACACCAAAATTGTTCATTCAGGAGTTTTAGAAATATTATATTATATGTTAAAAGAAATAATCCAGTCCAGTAAACTATATACTATTTATAAACTGCCATGCCTGGAATAGCAGCATACTATGTTTACTCACTCTTACCAGAGATTTATTGACTCAGGTCCCCTTCCCAGTCTTTATATACCCTCTGTATTCAGTTTCAAACAAATATGACTTAATGTCCCTGAATTGTGTGTTAGAAACAATATGGTTCACTAAAGTTCATACACATTTTCAGTTCTAGCAATGCTTAAATGTTTCATGAAGCTGAGTACAATGGTGTCACACAGCTGAGAACCTTGGAATGTTACTTTCTGGATAAGAACATGTGCTCCTCATTATAACTACGTTATAGAAGAGGGACGCTTGTGATACTGTATACAGTATGTTGAAAAATGCTTGTTCTGGATTAACTGAGATATATATATATATATAAACGCATGATATTGTATTAGTTCATGCAGTAATTTGTTTAATCATAATCTGATTGTGATCGAATTACAATCTGTTTCAGATACCAGACCATGTTGGACTGCTGGATGGATCATCCGAAAGACAGACCCACTTTCACAGAACTAGTGGAGCATCTGGGAAACTTGCTACAGGCTAGCGCGCAACAGGTTACATATGGGTTTCACTAGCTACGTTTACATGGACGATAGTTCTTCAATATAATTAAAGATTCAGATTAAATTTCGCTGATCTGATAAGATGTATGTTTACATGCTCTAAGCATTTAGTCAGAATGTTTCTTTGTTGATGTGTGCAAAGTGGTTTTGCTTGCTGTGAAAAGCTTAATCTGATAGAAGAAGAAAAAGTAGTATTTTTAGGTTATGTTAATCTGCAGATAATTTCCAATAAATACCACCTTTTGCATTATGATAAGTTACAATCATCTCCCTCATCAGTTCAGTCTCATTCAGTCTCGGTTCGATTTTTACTACCTAATAAACGTTGTGCCAAGAGACCAGTGGATGAACATAATGACTGTTGGGAGGGAGTTGTTCTCACAAAATAACTCTGATGTGGGGCAAACATGTGCAGAAAGAATATATTCATTTATTTTGACAAGAGAAAAATTATCAGATCAATACTTAATTTTTACATGGCTAATATTTACCCATTGAACGCATTACTAAAGGTTTTCACCAACCCTCTCTTTCTGATTCAAAATTCATCCTAATTGGGCCAGACGAGGGCCAGATTGCTCTGACTGAAATGTTTACAAATTTTTATTCTGATTGGGTGATCATTCTGAGTAGTGGAATATTAGGGTCCATGTAAACACACCTAGTGTTTCATTTTATATGATTATTAGTAATACTGATTTTCTAATAATGTGATAATAACAGCATGTTTAATTGTTTGGATATGTGTGGTCACACGTCTTAATGAGTATTTTTTCATGTTGTAGGATGGTAAGGACTATATTCCACTGACAGTAGGGAATGTGGAGGGGGGATCAGGAGTCCTTCACCACAGAATGACACCATATAAAAACACACCAAGAGAAAAAAGCATAGAGACCCACCTTCCCTATGATAATGCTCCATCTGTGGGGTAAGTACACATTTATACTAATATGCTACATATATATGTACTGTACATCTAGTACCCGTAAAAAGTTTGGACACACGTTCCAATTACATGGTCTTTCCTGATTTTTCTTTCTTTTTACATTATAAAACAATTCTGATCGCCTCCAAAATATGCAATAATCTCCTTTGAACAATTGATATTGAGAAGTGTCTGCTACTTATGCTCTCTAAGGTCTTTAGAACTGCTCTATTCTGAGGTGCTGTTAGTTGGTAATTTCTGCAGCAGATGTAATTTTTGGTCCTACTTTCCTGGGATGGTCGTCATGTGAACCAGGTTTAACATGGTGCTTGATGAGTTTCGCAAATACTCTCGACAACTCTGTTCTTGCAGGAACTACTCCAGAACAGCTGGATGTTTTAATGTCTTAAAACAACAATGGACCGTTGTTACCTAATGCCATAAGTATTATTTAATATATATATTTTTTAAAAATCCAGAATTCTTCTAGAATGTAGAAAATTAATCCAAATGTGTGTCCAAACTTTTGACTTGTACTGTACATTATAACACATACGCATGTAATTTACAGTACTACGTGTCTTTCTTTTCAGATACGCTCAGCATGAATTTGATGACATTCCACTGGAAAAGAGTGCCATAATGGTATGTATATTTAAACACTAAAAGCACTTCTTGAAAGACAGCTGTGATGATTTATTAATGATTTCTTCCTCACCTGTAGAATGGTCAGATGGACTGCAATATGGGGTTATCACATGATGAGATGAAAGCGCTGAGTCATCAAGCACAGAGGATGGCTACATTCAGGTGAGATTCCAGCAGTCACTACTGAACTCCACATGCTGAACCATGCTGTACTGTGCACTAACTTTAATTAGTCCTTTAGTCCTTTGCTGCGGTGTAAGAGTAAAGAATCTGTGTCTTCTGAATCATCCAATCACACCAGCGGATACCAGTCTGGCTACCACTCAGATGACACCGAGGCGCCTGTGTATGCCAATGAAGAGATGATCCTGAAGAGGGACGTTTTGAAAAAGCCTCCGTTCCCAAAGAGGGATGAAACGTTTAGCACTGAGGTCCGCTATAGCACTCCTCCTGTTTAATAGGAATAACACATACGTTCCGTGACTACTGTATGTGACTATACAAAGTGTCGGTCGAATTGTAAATGTGTGTATTGTTTTTAACTGTCAGCCTGGAATAGCAGATTCACCCTTTTGTGGCTATAAAAACTAGTTAAAGTGCTGCTTATGATAGGTTTATGCATGCTAGAGAGACGTGATTTAAACACTGCTCTCCTTACATTCTCTTGATCAGTGGCATTATGGTTTTCTCTACAGTGTTTATTTAATATGATTTAGTCAGGTACATTTATTAGAGTCTAGCGATTTCCTTAACAATAACATGTTGCATGTGCATACCTGTAACAGTATGTTGAGATTTTCAATTTTAACACTGAGTATAACATACATAACACATTCACTGTATGACCACTGTGCCTTAGCTCATGATTTATATCTTATCTTGACAATTTAAGCATGTGGAGCACTGATTTTGTTCTAATTTATCATACATATGACCATGTCTATTTTATTTGTCTTTTTTTCTTTTTTAAATAAATAAATGTAATATATTTGGTGGCGGCTCATTGAAACTACTACCACTTCCTGTAAAAAGACACACCCGCTTGGAACTGCGAATGAAAACTGGAATTTCAGCCAACTGAGTGACCTAATGTACTTTTTCTGTATTTATGTTTTCTATTGTTTTCATCTGACATTTGTCCAGAGTCTTATCAAATCAAGCAAAAAAAAAAAAAAAAATTGTCCATGCCTTTTGTTCTACTTTACAATATGCTTCATGTTTTTTACTTTTTACTTTTTTATTTTATTTTTTATAGTCATGTCCTGAATGTACGGGTTATATGATAAATGAGGACCTTAATGCAGGCCATGTAAGAACAAATGTATTTTATTAAACTTGTCCTAAACATGACTAGTTTTCTAAAACAAATAAATATTTTATCGAAAAAAAAAAAGAACGTCAGTGTTTTACGAAATTATAAAGGCAGGATATAGAGGAGTGTGTGTATGTACAGTATGTGTGTGTGTGTGATCCCAACTGTTGGAGTGTGTGAGCCATGTTTCGAGACCCCTCTCTTCCTCTTTCTGTTTTACAATAACCTTGAGGAGACAATACTCTCAAAGTAATTTTTATGTGTGTGTGTGTGTGTGTGTGTGTGTGTGTGTGTGTGTGTGTGTGTGTGTGTGTGTGTGTGTGTGTGTGTGTGTGTGTGTGTGTGTGTGTATAAATCAATAAAAAGATGATCTGTCTGTGTATACTTTTTGGGGTGGATGTGAGAAAATAAGCCCAGCTGTTTGTGCATCCCATTGTTTCATTGTTTTTTTGTGGATATGTGTGCACGTTTATGGAGGAAATAACATTCTTCCATCCTTGAACTTTTTCATACAAGCACTCAGCTCAGTATGGCTGCCCAGAATAGCCTAGGCTAGATATACGGGGGTTGGCAGTTTAAGATGAGTGTACTGGCATTACATAAAAACAGGTTAGTTCAACTTGAAAAATATGTTTCATCAGTACATGACTATATTTTGCAGACAATGGTAGCAAAGGGAAAATGAAGGTGGGGAAGTGAGCTTCACTTTACATTTCAGTGACGTTTTTCTCTAAAGAAAGCAGTTTAAAAAGTCGGTATCCTAAACTTCATCCTGTTTAATTTCTACTGCTTTTCTACTCATTTCTACCTTTCTGAATTTGTGATCCCCATCTCGCTGTTCTGCACAGTCTCACATGCACACCATAAAACACTGCTTTTCAACTACTTTTTTCCTGGACAGCACAAACATTTAAATGACATAATATACAGGGACAAATATTTTCCACCTGCCCTTATTCCTGCCATCAAGCGTTAGTAAACTTTAATAAACACACCCCGCTGAAGCTTTTATAAATGTACATTCTAGTGATGGTATCCTGGATGAATTTGTGCTTTAGAAGCCATTAAATAATTAATATTGTGCTTTGCGTGTCAGTGCTCCTCAGGGTCTGTCTATCTATCTATCTATCTATCTATCTATCTATCTATCTATCTATCTATCTATCTATCTATCTATCTATCTATCTATCTATCTATCTATCTATTGATCGATCTATCTAAATCACAGAAATACTGTGCATTAGTTGCAAAGCAAATATGATGGCTCCTCCCCTTGTGGTTCAAATAGACAGATACTTTCTAGTTTGGTTTTGTTTGGTTTTGTTTGAGTTTACATTTGGTTTATGTTTCGTAACCTCTGTTTAAAGAAGGCTTTAGGGGTGCTCTGTTTATGTTCATTTGGTGTGTGGATTCAAGGAGCTGTCTTGTTAAATGTTATAGTTAGGCTGTATCACCTCATGTGTAAGTACTGTTCTGTGTGTTTCCAGTGTTGGTCTTCCTCTTGTTTAGTTCCTTGTATGTATAGTACCTTGTATGTTTAGATTATTTGTATGTTTGTCCACATGAGTGCGGAGCCTCCAGTAGGGTTGGCCGCTAGTGTGGATTAGCCTCATGTGTTCAAACTAACTTTTCAATCTGTGTTGTCTATAATTTTATCTATCTATCTATCTATCTATCTATCTATTGATCGATCTATCTAAATCACAGAAATACTGTGCATTAGTTGCAAAGCAAATATGATGGCTCCTCCCCTTGTGGTTCAAATAGACAGATACTTTCTAGGTGATGCCATAACCTCTTGCAGCCGGAGGCCTAGAGAGAGCTGATAGGCCGAGCTCTCTCAGAAGGGAGGGATGAGAGATAGTTAGTGCTCCCACATTAATCACGGCTCTACAGCCAATTAGGGGCGTCTGTGAGCTCACGCAAGCGGAAGGAGAGGCTAGCTCTGTCCTCCGAATGTGTTACTAAAGATGCGGTTACTGACGTCACGTGGTTTGGAGGAAACACGTGATAGTCTTTGGCCCTCCCGGCTGAGTGGTAGTAGTAGCCTTAATGTGGGAGCCCCCTAGTGACGGGGAAGAATTTGATACATTTAAATTAGGGTGAAAATCTGGAAAAAAAAAAAGAAAAAAAAGCCTCATCCAAATTGTTGAGATGTCGCCTCATGGTAAAAGTGTTAATATATTTACAAAAAAAAAACAAAAAAAAAAAAAAACAAGTTAAATGCTTGATCTTGTGTGGTGGTGCAACAGGATAAATGTTTTTGGGCATTGATTTCATTTTATTTTTTGTGCTATACTATGAAGCAATCTGCAATCTAATCTAAAGACACAGCTTCCATTTTTTACCCATGGCATACTGTACTTCAATAGCTCAATCATTATTTAAGGGTTAGGTGCCATTTTGCTTTTTTTGGTATCCTGGATAAAATATAGGGTGGCCATGATAATCCTACATGGATAATTGGAGTGTAAATGTGACTTGATGTATTGTGATACAAAATAATAATGATAAAATTATTGCAGCTTTCAAAAGACACAGTCTTTGAACAGCCACAATATGCAGAGGCCTAGAGGGCATCTAAGATGTAATGTGGACATTTCCCCCTGTATGCGTAAATCTCACTTAACTTTTAAATAACATTGAAAACAGTAGTTACCTCAGAAATCTGAATATGGATCTATGCAATTCTGTTTTTTCTACAGGCCCCATGGGGCCTGTACACCTCTTTAAATAGAACTGATTGGTGTGGTGTATAAAAATAATATGATAAAATATGTGAATATGGGGAACCCTTTTTGCCTTACTGAACAATCTTAAGTAATCTTCTGTGTGTGTGTGTGTGTGTGTGTGTGTGTGTGTGTGTGTGTGTGTGTGTGTGTGTGTGTGTGTTTATTTGCTGAAGAACATGCTGCAGTTTTCTCTTTAATCAAAGCTATGACGAAGCTTAATTTTTGTGCAGGGGAGGAAATAGCTACACATTTGTTTCCTAAGACAGTGTTTCCTAGGATAAATATAGACGTTGCACACACACACACCCACACACCCACACACACGCACGCACACACACACACACACACACACACACACACACACACACACACACACACACACACACACACACACACACACACACACACTCGCAGACACATCTATCTATGTGCTTGTGTGTGTGTTTTTCCATGTAAATTACATCATATAGGGCAACTGCAAGATATTTCAGATGAAATAGACAATGGCATACACATCATATTTTGTATTAATACCTTACAATTAGGCTTGCAGTTAGGAGATGATCACTAGCACCATCATGAAGCAACATGGTCTTTCAGAATATGTCTACAGTGGCTTTTGAATACAATTTTTCAGTAGTACTGTATGTAGGAATTGTCCTGAAAGAAGATTTGTTTTTTTTTTTTTTTTGTGCGTACAATTTGCAGTTGATCACATGAAACATATTTTCAGCAAAGTACTTTTCAGAACTTTTCAGTACTTTTTGTTTTAGCATGCAGTTTAGCTGGAGGTTTGGTGTTTTGTTCAAGGATCCAACAGTGGAGCACTAGATCTTTTCATCCGTAAAGAACTGTAAAGTGCTAAACACTGAGCCGCCATGGTTTACCCTTAACACCAGACATCTATTCCTTTATGCATGGCAGTTTCTGGTATTTTAGTATATACCTATGGACTGCTCAAACTGCCTAATCATTGACAATACAATCCAATAAACAGTATTTTGCTATAAATGCATCATGAACACGTGAGGGTTCACCACTAGAGGGCACTATGACTTAGTTTTGTAGTTTTGGTTTGTATACTCAGTTTCCCAGAAGGCACCTCGGTCAGGTGATGAGAGTGCTCACCTGAACCGAAGTAGCTCATTAGACATCCTATAAATAGCTGTTTGTTCTGGGAAACTAGGTTGAGCATTAAATATTACTGTCAATTGGGTGTTTTGCTTTGTTTCTTTTGAGTTTACATTTGGTTTATGTTTTGTAACCTCTGTTTAAAGAAGGCTCTAGGTGTAGTTAGAGTTGACAGATTCTAACAAAATAGAAAGGAATTTTGAGTGAATTTACAGTGTTCCTCTCAGTATGATTTCTGTTACATATTTCTTATTTTACACAAGGCATATTCATTATATATATATTATATTGCAAGTGAATGTGTCACATCGAATCATTATGGCTTTACTACAGTTTATTACTTTGTTTTGTTCCCATAGCTGTCAAATCAAAATATTATCTTTGCCTGTGGCATTTTTGTGAAAGTGTCATTCTAAGCAAAGTTTATACTCTACAATCATGTATAAAAGTTAGCACCCCAATTTTTATTTTATGATCTTTTTTTTTAGCCATTCAATTATTTAGATAGCTTCACATTTGCATCTAGAATACTCTGGTATACAGAGTTCATGGTTGTCTCAATGACTGCAAGGTGCCGTGGCCCAGTGGCTACAAAACAAGCCCAAATCATCACCCTCCACCCCCGGGCTTGATAGAACTCTATTTCAGAAGTCTCTCTTCAGATGCATTTTTCTTCTAACAAGCCTTGATAAAATGAACTGTACATGTTCAGTCTTCTAATTGTGCTGGCTTGTGGTTTAACATTTAACATGCTTAGTGAGGCCTGCAGGGTCTAAGATTTAGTTCTTACTTTTTTTTGGTCTGAACTTGGAGTAAATGTGCTGGGACATCATCTCCTGGAAAGATTGAAAACTGTCTTGAATGCTTTTTCACTGTAGAATGTTGAAATCCATTTTTTTGGAAAAGGCAATGTTTTTTCCTCTTGGCATTGTATAAACACACATTGATGCTCCTGACCAGCAAACTGCTAAAAACCTCTGCTTATATATGAGGTCTGCACATCTGCTGATGATCAATTAATCAAGGTCTAATGATTAGCAGCACCTGGCTGCAACTTCCCCTTTTACATCCTGTGGAAGCAGTAAGGAGGTACATAGTATTGCATGCATGTTTTTTTTTTCTTGACTTAATTTTTGTTAAGTAAATAAGGGCACAGTGAAAATAGTTATATGTTGTCGTTTGTCTGAGGTTATATTGCCTAATACTGAGACACACTACAATCAGATGATTTTTTCCACACACACAAATAAAAACATAGAACCGAAAGATTGGGCACTCTTTTATACATGACTGTATTATATAAGCCATACTGTACCAAGAAAACACATGGGTATGATTTGTAAAGTATAACAGTGATTTTTTTTATACATTTACTTATTTCATCAAAAGCAAACAAATCTAAAAACACATTGTTTTGCATGATGGGTATGATTTAAAAATATGAAAAGAAGTATTTTCGGTTCCATCATCAGTGGTACTTTATGTGCAGGTCAAGTTTCTTTATTTAATAAATAAAGACAACCAGAAATGCAGCTTTAACCATAAACACTGATTTAAACACTGAATTAAAGTGCTGGCAGTTGACCCTACTGCTTGACCTTGATCCACTTCTGGTGGTCTGTTTTCTGAAACGCCACCATTTTACTCATTCAATCTTATTACCAACTTGATGTCTTTAAAAATGACAAATCCTCTAAAAGTGTTTTATACACCAATGGAGAGAGACAAAGAAAAAAAAACTTGTACAGAATCCTTGCTGAGTCAGACCCATACTGCAGATCCAGGTAGGAATGATTATTATGGTCTGTTCAATAATATATAAACAATTTATAAACAAAACAAGATATACAGGAAGAAGCCATTTTCCTGACTTTTTGGCAAACTATTGTCTGTAGGCAAACATGGTTGTCTGTAACAACATATTTTTGTTGAAATTCACTATTTATTTCAATATTTACAAAAGCAATATTTCTGAAAGAAAACTTAAAACCACTGAGCTGCTGCCTCTGCCATGGCTGTACAGAGTAATTCCCTTCCTTCATATTTCTGCATATGAATTAAATATACTGATTAGAGTGCTTGGTTCTTTTGAGCACCAGAGACCTCAAACCTTTAAGTCACAAACCTTCAAAGGAAAAGATTTCAATAAATATATAACTATTCAATTTAATTCACTTCAGTTCAATTCAATTCTATTCCATTCAGTTTAATATTATTTGTATAGCACTTTTAACTATATGGTCACTGCCACAAAACTAGCTTAACAGAATTCCTTTGGCAAACGATTGTGTTTATACACACACGATGATGATGATGTGTTTCAATATTTACAAAAGCTATATTTTGTGAAAAGAAGAAAAGAAAAAAAATGCAGGTGGTGAAAGCTACAACACTCAGGACACATGTGATCTTTTTTTTGTGCAAGAGACAGGACATTCATGGATTGTGCATGGAAAACTGTTGTATTTAGTACTTCTGGGTATGTCTGCAATGACCTGTTCTCTGATCAGGATTTCCTGAGATACTGTAATCTTATGGGACCATAGATGTACAGTATATGCTATTGGTTGATGCTCGATCAGACAGTGCAGCCCTGACCTATTTCCTTAAGGTTCCTTGGTTGTCTCCCACTCTCCCAACACAACATTCATGTAGGTTGATTAGCCATTCTAAATTGCCTCTAGGTGCAAGTGGGTGTGTGGATGTATAAATGGATGATGACCCTCAGCCTAGCATTTCTGGGAAAAGCTGTAGATTGTCTGTGACCCTAACCAAGATAACGCTGTAACTGATGATTAATAAATTGATTTGAATTTGTAAAGATTTTTACAAATCTTTTCTTAATCCAATACTTAAATATGATGGATTATGTTGTGTAGGTTCATGATACAAATATATTTTACGTTCAGGTTGTGTTTATCCTTTAACATTTAGCACCATTTTGGCAAACAATCGTCAAACTAAGCTTTGTGAGCTTGGATTAAACACTGTACTGTGCAACTGGACTATGGACTTTCAAAAAAAAACGCTCTCAGTGTGTTTGAATAGTCAAACACATATAATCATCACTGTGGGTATTACCACCGAGGTCCCCCAGGGATGTGTACTAAATCCTTTATTTTATACCTTATACACACATGATTGCTGCGGGTGGTGAAAGCAACAATAAAAATCACCTCGACTAGTCTCCCAGGTTAGCACGATTTACACCACATGCTGCCTTTGAAGAGTGCACAGCATCACCCTGCACATCGCCTCAGACAGAATGTATACGTCCATACGCGCCAGAACCCACCAACTGTCCTATAGCTGTTTTCCAACGGCTGTGAGGCTGTTGAACGAACAGTTACCCCCGCTCTCTGCCCTTGCCCCCACTCTTGCCATATTGTACATTACTATTATAATAACTGTGAACTGGACTTTGCATTGCTACAGCACACACAATAGACACACGTTTTTTTGGCTCCAAAATTTTTTTTTTTTTTTTACAATTTTTTTGTATTTTTAATAACCACCTGCTTAACTTTAAAGTATTTGTGATACTCTCATTATCTATGTAGCTTTGCTTATTAATATCTTCTCACAACCACACATTGCAGTAAATGTAAACAGTAACTTTCAGTTGGACGTACCTTTCTTGACTGTACATATTTTATAGAATGTCTGAATATAAATAACAATAAAAAAAACTAAACATGTCATAAACATGTCATAAACACATGCATATATTGCCCACTTTGACAAGGTTTTAATCAGAGCAAAGGATTAAAAGAAATTCCATCAGGACTCTATGACCACCAGGAGGTGCTTCAGTCCACCAAAAAAATGCACAGCCCGCAGAAACAAGGATCTAGAACACATTCTATAGACTTTAATTTTTGTATGCTTAAAATATGCATGATTATGCTTTAAAAAGCATTCAAAAGCACACACATCTTCATCTGGGCAGTACCCAGTAGATAGCAGTACCATGAATAAATAAATCCCTTTTATAACTGTGTAATTTAAGGCAAGAAGTGCAGTTGTTTTTAATTAACCTGACATCCAGTTTGTTGAGGTTATCATCTTTTGTATCTTGTGTATAAAATTGACTTTTTGGACAATTTCAGTCC
This sequence comes from Clarias macrocephalus, assembly GCA_011419295.1. Classification (NCBI taxonomy): domain Eukaryota; kingdom Metazoa; phylum Chordata; class Actinopteri; order Siluriformes; family Clariidae; genus Clarias; species Clarias macrocephalus. The sequence continues at coordinate 10,526 of JAAGKR010005189.1, read as the reverse complement.
TCAAACTATTCAAGCGATTGAAGTCACAAGCCTAAAAACTGGTTGTATAAGTCACGTTTGTATAAAGTTTATTTTCCCCCGGGGGGACAACTGGATATGTCACACAGTACATAAGCAAAGTCTTTAATTGCCTTAAACACTATAGATGAATGTGGAAAACCTGGCCACAAATTGCTTTAAAGAATTAATTAAATTGAAAGTTCAGACCGTCTGGTCTGAATCCAATCCTGAGGTTTACAAACACAGAGAAGTCTAACCGCAGCGGGGTCAGACTAAAGGCAGATTAGACTTAGATTAGAAAAGCTTAAGTTTTTACACTTTGTGTGTTTTGATGTGGGCTGCAATTTGTAGACTCTCTTGACTTGAGGTTTTTATTTGCTGAAACTATGTTTCTGATGAGGTCTTGAGTCACTGAAACACAAATATCCAAACAGATCAATGTAAATTAAATAAGCTTGAATCCTTCATGGGTTAGGCTTTTTGTAATGAGTAGATATTGCTCTAATTGACATAATTTAATTTATCCAGTGAACGATTGCTTTGTGTGTGCAAGTGCATGCATGCGTGTGTGCATGTGTGTGTTGGGGTTTAAATTGCGTGAATAGAAATCATTCTCTCACATAGCAAAATCACACCAAATAGGAGTTAACAGTGAAACAATTTGATAAAGGGAAAAAAAAAGTTTAGAATAAGAATGGAAAGTAAGAGGCCAAAGCAGGGAGCAAAGTCCTCTGCAAAGCAGGGGAAAATTTTCTCAGAGAAACAAGGACGTGGAAAGACATTCTTAAGAAGGTAGAAAGTCATCTTAAGTGATGCTGGGTAACATAGCGACATCCAAGGCTGAGCAGGAAGATGGAGTGGTGCCCATTGTGAGGCCTCCTCAATGGGGCAGGGACAATGGGAGATGTTTGGGGCTAACTATTTTAAATTCCAGAAGAACTAATTACCTCTCTTACGAATGTTTTTTTCAAATGAAGATAAGGCAAATTAGCATTTCCAAATTGCTGGTAATGTGTGAATGCATACGTACTTGTGCCCTGTTATGGATTGGCATCCCATTCGGGGTGTGTATCCTGTTTAATGCACACAGGCTCCAAGCTTAGTGTGACCATGAACAGGTATAAGTGGTATAGAGAAAGTGTGAAATTGAGAGTCAGAATGAGAGAGTGTGATTAGCATGTTTAATCTAGACTTTAATGATACATCGGTACATTGTTAATGTGTCTTTGTATTGCAGTTCTCAGCACTCATCATAACTGCACAAATACTTTATTATTATTATTATTATTATTATTATTATTATTATTATTATTATTGTTGTTGTTGTTGTTGTTGTTGTTGCTGTTATTATTGTGTATGTGAGTGTGTGATTTCAACATTTGCTATTTGTAAAACTGACTAGACAAATTTTAGACATAAATAAAACAGTGCGAATAAAACAGTAAGCTGTCACTCTGTTTAAATCTTTTTAATGGTGTGTTTTTTTTGTTAGAATATCCACCTGTCCTATGGATCACTGACTTTTAGATCAAACTTCTATTTCTTTTTGTAATAAAAGGATGTACAGTATTTACTTATTACTTTATTTACTTTATTATTTAATTACTTTGTTCTTTGTATGTGGCTACTTAAAATTCACTAGATAGTAGCCTTAGTATGATAGCCTGGACTTCATTTTCTTTAAGGTTTTGCTGTTATTCAAAGTCATCCAGACCAGACAGAAATCTATAGCCACAATCTGCTCCTGCTTTAAACTCTTAGAAAAAAAGAGTATAAAAACTCTTTATACCTTTGTGGTTCCAAGGCTTTAATATATCATGTAATAATGACAAAGTCAAGTTGCTGTAATTATACACTGTATACTGTAAGTGTAATATAAGAGAAAGAGAGTATTTCTACTAGGTGAAGTAATGAAACAAATTACAATCTCTGCAATAAATTTCATGAGAAACAAGACACAAAAATTCCAGATCTGCAAAGAGAGTTAAAACAATTAACACACCGTCACTACGCTGTTAGGAGTTCAATGGGGTTTGTGGTCTCCCTTAAGTAATAAAGCCTAACTGTAGTTTATGAATATGACCTCATTATCTTTGGTGTGTATGTGTGATTATCTATATTGCAGAGTGTTGCAGGATGTTTTTCAGTGCCTGTATTATTTACTGTGGTTTCATGCCAATTTCTTTTCCTTCTGGGGAAATACTCCAAACCTGATGAGCAGCTTCGAGGCTGCATGTATTATCTCCCCAGTTCAATATATAATTTTTTAATTAGAATAAAGTGTGTGTGTGTGTGTGTGTGTGTGTGTGTGTGTGTGTGTGTGTGTGTGTGTGTGTGTGTGTGTGTGTGTGTGTGTGTGTGTGTGGATTGTAGACAAAATTTCTGCTGAACTCTCCTGCTGTTCAAACCAGATATCTTAACTGATAAAAATCATTAACACAGATTATTATCTGCTAATTACAACAGTATTTAGAGTTGGAGGGATTATTATTATCATTTCCTTGGGATTATTGCCTTTGTCAAGTGCCCAACAATAGTGCTTTGGGATATACTGAAACACACAACCAGCTGGTCATACTTTGGAGAGTGTTTACTATATTATTTGAACTTCCACTCCTGGAAATTCCTGGGTGAAGCAAAGAACAGCAGAGCGTTATAATAACTCCACTAGTTTATACGTTTTATCCAAGCCATAATATCAGATTTTCTAATTTAAAGAGATTAGAAAGCCAAGGTATGCACATAATCAAACCCACTTTTTAGTGTTTTTTACAAGAATTCTCATCCATGATTGGTTAGATCTTTCCTGAGTTTAAAATGTGAGCCAATCCTAGAGCACAAGGGCAAGACTCTTTTTAAATGCAGTTTAGCTGGTTTTACTACTAGATTCTGAGCTAATTGTTGGTCTTATGTAAGTGGTATCTAGGGCATTAATCTGTCCATTAATGCGACTGCATTCAGCCTTGTGTTGTCTTGAAAATGGCCCTTGAAATGATCCTTGACCTTCTTTGACCTACAAAAACCTTGTCATGTTAAATTTAACATTTTGGCTGAAATTTCTTTCACAGCACACACCTGACAGTATTCTCTGAGAACTAGCTCAACACATACAGAATAATGTGTGTGTGCATGCATGTGTGTGAGTGCCAGAGGCCAGCTGTAGAGGAAACTGCAGTGCTCGGGTCATCAGCTCTCTTAATAGGAACCTGTAATCTCTAGCGTCACTCTTTGCTCTCCCACACAGCTGGACAAGAGAAAAACACTTATAGACAGAAATAACAAACATTCAGAGCACCAGACAATAGACCTAAGACGCACACACACACACACACAACACACATGCAGAATAAAGAGAGTCCAGTCAGTCTAGTCGATGTAGGTTAAAGTTTTTTATTTTGTCTTTTTCCTGGAGGTCAATACAGGGATGTTTAGTTATTCTGGTTTCATTGAAATTCAAAAAGAACATTTTAGGACTTCGACAGTGTGCTTTCCTCTTTATGGCTGCTGCATGCATGTGTGTGAATAAATACTGTAAATGCGTGACTGTAATAAAAAGTGTTATGAATAGCACAGTTTTTTTTTTTATTATAGTAAACTAGTGCTAGTACGTGTTGCTGACGGAAACAGAGTTTGTAGAAATAGTTAAAAGATAAAAGGATAAAAATAAGCTGATCAGCTTTAATGTAATCAGGGATTTTATTATTTCAAGCTGAAGCCCATGTACATGTCTGTCTGTCTTTCTGTACTGCAGAACTCTTATTAATCCAATGAAATAAAATTTTATAAGATTAAGTATCTTATGCCTTGCTTTTGATTTACTTCTTTAATTAGCATCACGGTTTCGGAACATATGAGACAAACTGGTTTTAAACATCCCACAGGAAAAATAAATATACAATGATCTGTCCATACACCTGTGAAGATTCAGCTTGCAAAAGTTACTTACCTTTTTTTGTTGTTGAGTAAACCATGTTGCGTGTTTGTTTATGTTTGGTGAGAATTTGGGCACTTTGTAGGTTAATTATAGTCGTTTCTGTGTGCATACTCCATCGCAGGCACACGCACATACTGTATACACATTCCCACACTGGGAATACCAATTAGTCTAATCTGCATGTCTTTTACATGGTGGGAGGAAACAGGAGTACCCGGAGAAAACCCAACAAGCATGGGGAGAACATGTAAACTCCAAGCACACAGAGGTGGGAACCGAACCCGGATGGGGCAGATTTAACTTCAGGCAAATACTTAAGAACTTGCAAAGATTTATTGAATTCTTTATTATATTAAAGACCAGCCAGTTTTATATAATGCTGTGACAAAATAGGCTAGACAGACAAACAGACAGAATATTTTCTGAGACTGGTTTCTGGTCCTCCAATGAATGAAACATAAAGAGTTCTGACCAATGCATAGACAAATCCTTTCTTTTATTTATAGAGATAACAGAAATGGCAAAAAAAAATTTATGCTCAGGATGGGTATTAGGCTGAAACCAGGAAAGCTGATTTGGATAACAAACAAACAAGCAAACAAACAAACAAATAAACAAACAAACAAACAATCAATCAAGCAAGCAAGCAAACAAACAAACAAACAAACAAACAAACAATAAAAAAATACATAAATAGATACATAAATAAATAAAATAACAGACTTTAAACTTGAAACCAAACTGGAATTTGGGGGGGGAAAAAATTAACTTGTAAAGCCATAATTGTTTGATTTTTGTTAAGATTGAATAACATTATTAACATTAATATAATTAATTAATAACATTAATATATAATATATAAAATTGTCATTTATTTGTTTATTTATTTCTTAAATAGTAAAAGCTAGAATTTTACCACCTGAATACGTTAACCATTTAGTTTTAAAGTTGCCTCTCGAATTTTTAGTGTATGATACTAGCTCTGTGTGTGTGTGCATCTTTGCGTACTGTATAATGCACGTGTCTTGTGCTGTATATATTCCTCTATGTATGAGTAGACAGTGGCGGAAGGAAGCCTGATTTCCCTGTCCTTCTGAGGATGTTGTACAGGAACAGGATGTTGGCATACTCTCTACAGGATGAAGATACAGTATGATAGTAGACTTCTCAATCGTTTCTTACTTTACACGGACAGGATACACTGCAGGATGTTTGCGTGTGTGTTTAGGTGCATCTGAAAGAGGTAATATATCACTGTAAAACAAACAAACAAAAAAAAACATGTCTGTGCATCATGAACAATAACTACACTGTTATATGTGTCTCTCTCTCTCTCTCTCTCTCTCTCTCTCTCTCTGTGTGTGTGTGTGTGTGTGTGTGTGTGTGTGTGTGTGTGTGTGTGTGTGTGTGTGTGTGTGTGTGTGTGTGTGTGTGTGTGTGTGTGTGGAGTCCAAAGTCTATCAGAACATGCCTTTTAAAAAAAGGGGTACTTATTGGTTGATGCCTTGACGAAAAGTTTCTTTTGTACTCCAATTAAGTCTCCTAAATGTGGGGAGTGTGTTTGAATTTTGGAAAACATTCCTGGCAATTCTGTATTAATAAGATCCCTGTTTTTACCCACCTTGACTCAAAATATCTCATTTATTAGAAAATGATAAAGGGGTCCTGCCTTCAGGCAGAGATGAGGATCACAAGGAAATGAGAGAATGCCAAAGAAATGTGTTTTAGGTCAAAGAGAGAGAGAGAGCGAGAGAGCGAGAGAGAGATGCTTTTGTTTTTGTTATAAAATATAATCTTGAAAATGATCTTATGCACTGAATGAGGATTATACAACTGGATAACAGGAATTAGCTTTAAGCTTAAAAAAAATACAGATTTCTTACAGATGTTAGAGATGTAAAGAAACTGAGACAGACATGTTAATTGCGAGGTATGTCATTAGTAGGTATGCAAACATAACTATGTGTTGTCATACACATACACAGGGCACAAAGAGAAAGAGAATCTATGTTACTTAAAAATAAGCATAAGATGATGACGGTTTGAATTTTAGGAGTGCCAGTCATTTCTGTTGCAAATCCCTAAATGCAGGCTAGTCCAGTCAAATTCATGTGTGAAGTAGAGCAAGCGGAGCTCATTCTCCTTTAATTAAAAAAAACACCAATGGCAATGGAGGCTATCATTTTTACTGGGACAACAATCTGTCATTTTCTAAGCCAAATGCTCTCCAGGACCCAAAGGAGCACAATGTGACCAGATGAGCAATCACATCCTTATGATTGACAGCAAAAGAGGTATAAAAATCAGGAAACTGCTAAAATTACTAGAATTAGGTCAAGAACTCTCCGACACTTGGGAGAGAAGTGACTGAACCGTTAACCTTGTGGAAGCTATGCGGTCAAAAAAACACAAATGGAGATCACAAAAACATTTGGTGAAATTGGATCACCAAAAATGGGCATTAGAAATTTCAGCTATGTTCAGCAAAAAAGTATGTTTAATGAAAATACAATGTGGATCAGGAAAAAAAGGGTCCAGTTTGCTAGCGTGCATAAAGATTAGGCTTTGGAGCAATGGAAAAATGGCATATGGTCTGATGATTTCAAATTACCGCATCAGGGTAAGAAGGGAAGCTCACAAAGCGATGCATCCATCATGCATAATGGTTGGTGTACACGCCTCTGGAGGCAGTGTTATGATCTGGGGTTGTTTCAGTTGATCAACTCTAGGCTCAGCAATGTTATGTGGCAATAAAATGAAGTCAGCTGATGACCTGAGTATAATTATTACATCTATGGAGTTTTTCTTCTTTGATTGCATAGACATATTTCAGGACTCAGATTGTAAAAGAGTCCTCTTTTTGTGAATTTTAAATTGTGAATCTCTTGCTCACAACCGAAATAGTTTCTTAGCTCACATCAAATTCAGTGCAGCAGGAAACATTTTGGATAAAGAAATACTCAAAATGCTAGAAATTCCTCAGTGAGAGTAGAGAGTAGATGTCTTTATGGATCTCATCTAGGGGAGGGAATGATATTCAACTTCAGATGTGTTTGAGGGAATTTGGGTATTGTAAAGAATGTAGATGTTTCTACTTTTTTGCATTCCATAAGAGGAATAGACCTAATAGACTTACCAAGATTTTCACTTTGTCAGTGCTGGCACCCTGTGCTATTCATGTGGCCATTTCCTTGATTGTTAGTTCTTGCAGGGTTTTAGATTATAAAGTGTGTACATTTCTAAAAATCGATTGGGGTCTATGCGGCTGTCTGACTGATAAAGAAGGCTAAAGTGCTAAATTACAATAATAAATATATCATAATTAACAACCTTGACTTCAAAGATCTCCATGGAGAGAAATCACTTCTGTACTTAGCTATATACTGTACTAAACTTCTGTATAAGTTATAATGCAAAAAAACTAACAAAAAAAAGATACCCGCCTGGCTATCATATGAGATAACAAAGTCGTTGCCACAGTGTTGGTATAATGTAGTATACCTCAGACATGCCCGAGTCCTGCTTGCATTCCTGTGATATGACTGATGATTATATCACTTCTGTTATTTTGTCTTGAGATAGGGGGATGATGGGCAAAAGGCAGGAAAGGGTGGAGCAAGGTGAGACATGATATACAAAGAAGCAAATAACTGTACTCTACTTGAACTGTCTAAAGGAATCTTGAAGTAAACAAGTGTCTTATGATCGTGGTTAGTTTCCATGGTAGGCCTGTGCATATACTCCTGAACCGATTATGTAAATAAGACGTAACCTAATACCAAGATTTAAGTGTAAAAATTCATGCAGATTCAGAGAGTTGTTTTTTTTTCTCGTTGGCAGCTACTGTTAATTCTATTTGCATTGGCTCATAAGATAAACTGACTATTTATTTAAATGCTTTTTTTTTTTGTGCAGATAAAACCGTGCTGTTATAGAAATCTATGTGGGTGTACAGATGGTACCTAACAAGCACAATGCAGGCATACACACAAATTAATATACAAATAAGTACATACACTGCCCAAGATCTTGTTTGACCTCCTTTAACTTTGATTACAGGCCATAATCTGGTGTTTAATTCATGTGTGAAAATAATTTCTCATGCTTCCAGAACCACTCTTTCAAATCGGAGTCCTGGGCTTGTATTTACTAAGCGTCTTAGAGAAGGAAATCACTCAGAATGACGCCATTTTGGTCCTACGTTCAGGAGTAGGAGTAGAGCTATATATATTTTATATACTTTTATTAAATTATTTGAGTGTACACAACTGTTTATTTCAGATTCTCTATTCTAATCAGCACTTCATCACTTTATTAACACAGCATATCCTCATGTTTCACACTCCTCGAGGGCACGTGTGGCGAACTGACAAGTGGCATTGATGCTTTCACGAATTGCTCCTGTTTACTTTTTATCTTTAGAGGTAAGAGTAGGGCAGAATTAGCTTTAATTATTTCTTTACATTTTACCCCTTCTCTACAAACTAAACACTTTCATCCTCTCTCCAGTTTCACTTTCTTTTTGAAAGCATGTTGATCAGATTATGACAGTCCTACACAGATTTATTATCGGGCTTTAAACGTTTGCGATTGGAGCTGTCTGATTAGGATAATGCCATGCAGCCAAGGCAAAGTAGGAAAAAAAGGAACCTTTATAAATAACCTTATAATAGTCCTACACTGAGGTAAGACTGTTTTCAGTCCTAAATGAAATTTATTCTATAAATTATTCTGAGATGCTGGAATATGGCCAAGAATTGGAAAAGTAAAACTCCATAGATGTGATAACCTGTCATACAGTCATACAGTACATTCAGGTGGTCAGCGGACTTTGTTTTATTGCCACATAACATTACTGAGCCTAGAACTTGAGCACCTCCAGATCATAACGCTGCCTCCAGAGGCTTGTACAGTGGGCACTATGCTTGACGGGTGCATCACTTCATACACTTCCCGTCTCACCCTGATGCACACATAACTCTGGAATAGAGTCAGTCTGAACACACCAGACCACATCCTAGGTTTTTAATAATTCTTTGTAAACCACTTCCAGTCAGCAAACTATTTATTTAGGGGTCAGGGGTAGCTCAGTGGTTAAGGCTTTGTATTATTGTTTGGAATGTCCTTGGTTCAAATTCCACAACCATCAAGTTGTCTCTGTTGGGCCCTTGAGCAAGGCCCTTGATGCTCAAATGTAAAATAAGATTAAATAAGAAATAAGATTTAAAAAATAAATAAATAAATATATATAATCGCTTTGGATAAGGGTGTCTGCCTAAATGTATTTATTTATTTATTTATTTATTTTTGCTTGATGCAGGCCTTTCTGACATATCAAGTGGCATAAACATACCATACAGGTAGTACAGTATACACACATATAGTACTGTCATGTCTATGCTTGAACTGACTGCATTTCCCAGGACACTGCACACCTTACAAACTTGACCACTGTGGACTCCAGTTACAGTATTAAAAGTCATTCATTGTCACACTCTGTATGTGCTCTGTGTTATTTTTATAGCCACTGTTATTCTAATATAACATATTTCAATGAGCACATATTCCTCTTACAGTGTTCCTGTTCTTGCCTTGTCTGGTGTATACTGTTTGCTGATCGCTCCTCATTCTGACACAACTGCACACAATGCCGAGATCTCAGTAAAGCTCTTTCAACACATTTTTATCCACTCCCCCATACACCCCACACCCTGATGGCCCTCTTTTATTTTTTATTGCCTCTTCACACTTCACATAATGAATTATTCACCATTCAAAACAAAAGCATGAATGGCTTCTAATAAGGTCAGCATCGGAGGCTCAGCATAATGGACATGAGTTTGGCCATGGAACATTCCAGCCTTAGGACGATCGTCTGTCTCGTTCATTAAAGATGCATCGGCAGGCACAAGGGCTCACAAAGGACTACGTTTTGTGTTCAGTTTTACTGTCATTCTTAGTTTCCTCCACTGGAGAACTCAATGTTTGTATGATCCCTGTTTATACGTTTACATGATGAGTACAGCGCTGTATTAGTTGGTGTATCTTTACATATTGACACACAATGATATATATTGTGTCAGCTTGCAAGATTGCGGCTGATATCAGCTTACACATGGCTCATTATCCTACATGTGATGAAAACTACTTAATATCTATTTGTGACTATAAGAAATGTTTATTCACAAACTGAGTTAATCATGGTATATTATAGTATAGTCACAGGTTGGTTTGCTGAATTAAAGATCAAATTTTTATTTCAGATCACAAAACCGCATAATTTGTTAAACAGTATGCAGAAAAAGTTCTTATATGTGTATCATTCAAGTATTGCATACTCTTCATGAAACTAACCATGTAGTTATAAAATAGAAGATTTATTACTAATGAAGTCATATGAAACTTTGCCAGCCTTTTATCTGAACCATAAGATTTATTTGCTTTTTGGGCTTTACTCACATTCCTGAATTTGATCTCGGACCAGAACCAAAACAAACTTGAGTTAATAGGGAGAACATCATGCGTTTTGCCGGAGTTTAATACAGCCCACTGGGGTTCAGAGCAAATGTAGTTGACATATAAATAAACATCA
>JAAGKR010005188.1:19688-51679 GCA_011419295.1 Clarias macrocephalus | reverse complement strand
GCGGTTTCTCTTTAAAGAAAGCGAGCCGTGCGCGAAGTGCCTTAATAGCTTTCCATTATCGGTAAGTAAAGTTTTTCTTTCCTACCGTGATTCTGTTGCACACACACACGCAAACACAAAGTCGGTCCTGAAGACAAAAAGATCTGAGGATGTTTCCGGTTCACTCCTATTTATAACCTGCAGGTGCACCTTATTCGGTGACGTCATGCCTGGCACAGGTTATAAGCCGAAGGTATTCGGCGGGTTTGACATGCACAGGCTTCACAACCGGGCAACAAAGAGATGTTCCCATAGCGTTTTCACGCAGCATTGAGTGTAGCTTTTGAAAGGGAACATCTATTACGCAAAAATATCCTCTTCCCTGAACTCAGCAACTCAATTAAATCTAAAATATCATTATGATAAAAAAATATAACTTTCAAAAGCTCAGTAAAAAAAAAAAAATAAAAAACTACAATATTTATGTATAGCGCATTCGGAAAGTATTCACAGCGCCAGCAGATATAACATTGCATTGTAACATACGTATCCATGCTTCCACCCTCCCATTGCTCCCATTTTCCCACCCCTGTCACCCTTCAGCTTTTTTATATATTAAAAAAGAAAAGAAACTACAGTGAATCTTCTTGTCAAAACAGGCAAAAAACTGCAATATATTATTTGCCACCAGGATGGACAAGAACATTAGATCTCTGGACAGGTTCTCTTGTAATGCAGGTGTCTGAGATAAGGTAAAGCCATATACATTACAAACTGTGTTGTTATAGAGCATCAGGCTGAATGTAAACCCAGGATGTTACAATAAGAATCCAGCTGTGGGGTGGAGCTTCATGACTGTTCATGACTTCAGCATAATAAAGTACAGAATATTTTCATTCTGCTTAGTAGCTGCATCATGTTCACTGTTATATTTTTGAGTCTTTGTCACTTAATAGGTGAGTTAAATTTAATCTTTTCTCATTGCAGTAATATTAAATGTTGAATTTAAATCTGAGTCTGTTTGGTGTTAGGAAGAAATAAATACAGGTCTGAATTATTTAGGTCTGTCTGGACTATGTCAAGATAAAACGGTGCATGTTTTCTTTCCTGTGACAGGTGACTCCATGGCAAATTCAATTGATCCACTTTTTACTCATAAAGATGCAGGTGAAGGTGGTAATGTTACTCTGTCCTGCAAGTACAAATTCAGCTTTACTACAGGAAACTACCTTCACTGGTACAGGCAATATCCAAAATCTAACCCCACATTCCTTCTTTATATCTCACAAAATGAAGATCTAAGTCATGACAACCCCCCAAGAATGTCTGCTAAAATAAATGATAAACAAGTGGATCTGCTCATCTCCTCTGCTGCTGTATCAGACTCTGCACTATACTACTGTGCTCTGGCGCCCACAGTGACAGGAAATACAACTGAACTGTACAAAAACTCTGACACAGTTTTATGTTATATGCTGCATATACAAGTTAAAGCTAGTTAAAGCTTTAGAAACACACAGAATCATCTAAAATATTTTTATCCATCAAATATAGGTAGTCAATCTAAATGTGGGGTTTTAAAGAGAAAAAGTAAACATTTCAAATATCTGAAAACATAATAAAAAAACAGATGTGAACTATGACATCATATATGTGTGGTGTTGTCAAATATTACATAAAGAAATGATGCAAACAGCAACAAAAAAAGCAGCTCAGCAGCCAAGCTAACTCCTGATTTAAAGACTTAGCATAACTAATATATGGGAAATTAGGTTATGGTCCCTCCTGGGTGTTCAACAGAGCAAACAACTCACTGATTATAAAAGAAAAATCTACTTTAAACTAGAAGATGTTACAACCCATAACATGAAGAAACATTACATTAGCTAGCTAACTAATCGCCCCTCCTGCCATCTCCCTCCATAAATTTTCGATAGGATTAAGGTCTGAAGACTCCATGACCTTAATGCGCTTCTTCTTGAGGCATTCCTTTGTTGCCTTGGTGGTATGCTTTGGGTCATTGTCATGCTGGACCAGATCTATCAACTACTGATCTTCAGGGGGTTCCATAAATTTTACAATACATGACCCCATCCAAGTCAACCTGGCACTTAAGCAGAGAAACAGCCCCAAAGCATGATGTTTCCACCTCCGTGCTTGCTTGTAGGAATAGTGTTCATAGGGTCCAAGCAATCCTTGCCATTCCCCAAAATGGCAAGTCAATCCTTCTCTGTTCCATTGAAAACATTAGGCAGGCTTGTACATGTGCCTTCTTGAGAAGGAGGACCTTGTGCTGAATGATTTCCATCCATGGTTTGCTTGGTGACTTTTTTTTTTGCCAACTGCCATGAGATAATTCACAAGCTCATTGCATATATTTCAGGGCTAATCCTTATAATTATTCTTACCCCATGAGGGCTCCAGACCAAGGGTGATTCATGCTCATTTTGTATTTCATCCATTTGCAAATAATTGCTCCAACAGTTGTCGTCTTCTCACCAAGCTTCTAGCTGTTGGTCCTGTAGCCCATTCCAGGCTTGTGCAGGTTTACAATTTTGTCCCTGACATCCAATGATAGCTCTTCGGTCTTGTCCATGGTGGTGAGCTTTAGATGGAAGATTTACTTTAGAGTGGCTTTTATACATACAATTTGTTGTTTGCCGCACCTTCTTAAATTAATCTGTGTACCACATGAACACACAACCAGTCTGTGTGAGCTTGAATTATTGTTTGTTGGTAGGGGATTAAATACATATTTTACTCACTGAAATGCAACTAAATTTATAACATTGTTTAAACATGTGTTGTTGTTTTTTTCTTGATTTTTATCCCTTAAAATAAATCTGGACCCTTCATTTATTTGTAAGTGGGAAACCCTACAAAATCTATAGGGGATGAAATAATTACAGTGGAACTCAAATTATTCGTTCCACAGCACAAAAAAACCAATACATAAAAATAATTAATATAAAATATAAAGTGAAAAATAAAACAAAATAACCTTCACTTTACCTTAAAAAAAGTAAAAATAAATCCATACAAATTATGCAAAAGTTCAGGCACCTCTTGATAAATAAAATATGTTGATGATTTTTTAATTGAAATGATGTTAACATAGACTCTCTTTGAAATGGAAAAAAAATGCACAATATTTTCAGCAAATATTGTTGCATAATTACTTTTTATGTCATAAATTGAACAAAAATAAAAAAGTAAAAACATTCTTGTGTCACTGTGCAAACGTTTGGGCACCCTACATAATCAGTACTTAGTAACACCTCCTCTAGCAGATATCACAGCTTGCAAACACTTTTTATAGCCAGCTAAAAGTCTTTGAATTGTTGTACTTGGGATTTTCTTCCACTCTTTCTTGAAAAAGGCTTCCAATTCTGTAATATTCTTTGGTGCGCTTCTCATGCTGGTTGTGAAGTATTCGCAGAGTTTCAGAAAGATATTCACGGTGACTGAGGCGGCTGACAGCGCACCCTGTTTATTTTCTTTTTTTTACAAAAGCACAATGTTTTGTTCATATAGTGAGAACACATGAATAAACGTAGACCCTTTGCAGATTTAAATGATGTATTACACTTATATATATGATAAAAAATGACTGAGCATTTTAAGTTCTTTTTAAGGGTTACCAGAAAAAAATGCACTTGGGTCCGCCGACTCCTAAGGTTAAGCTTCCTTCATTTAAAAGTAGACACTTTATAGGTATAGATATATAGATATATGAATATGTGTGTGCAGTATGCACTGATTTTCATTTGATTTTAGTGCCTTGTTTTCAAGATTTTCGGGTAGACTGAGATGCTGAGACATGTGAAAGTGCACCCTGTTTATTATCTTTATTTTACAAAGTCACAATGTTTTCTTGATATGTGAGTGTACATTAACAAATGGAGACCCATTACAGATTCAAATGATGTATTACACTTATGTTTATGATTAAAAATGATGGAGCATTTTATTATTTTGATGGTTAGCAGAAAAAATACAAGTGGCCCCACAGCCGGAACCGCTGACCACATGATGCTGGTGCTGGTATACCAGTCACCCTGCTGATTCCAGTGCTGGTGACCAGCATAATAGCGTCATGATGCTGGGGCTGGTATGCTGGTCACCTTACTATTGCTGGTGCCCAGCATAAAAACACAACATCTGCTGGTATAATTGCTGGTCAAGCTGGTGACAAGCTATGATGGTTTTTGCTGTTTTTTTTTTTTGTTTGTTTGTTTGTTTGTTTTTTTCAGTTTTAAGTGATTTCAATTTATTACTTTATAGAAATATGCATTTATTGGAGTGCATTTATATAAAAGGTCTGTGTTGTGGTGTTAGACAACCCATCATATTTAATATATGTAAAATAATGTATTTATATGTTTTTGGTAAATGAATATTCCTGTCTCTTGTATGTAAATGCATTTAAAGATAACACTACATCGTCAATGTATTTACATCACACACTATTTTCAGTGCTACTGTAGCGATTAAAATACAAGATAATGAGCTAAAGTGGTAACCAATTTTAAGTACCAAAACCTTGCTGGTGGCCCAGTAAAAGGAGCTATACCTTGATGGTGAACTTATTAGCACAGCTATGCTGGGTTAACTACTAAACCAGCATTAGACTGTCACTACACAGCAAGACCCATGCTGGTGGTAAGGTTTTATTAGCATAGATATGCTGGCCTTCCATCAGCTATGCTGGTTCACCAACTAAACCAGCATCAGACCAGCACTAACCAGTATTAACCAGCACAGCCCAGTATACAGTATAACTCATGCTGGACTCTGCTGGACTTTTCAGCAGGGATAATTCATTTTGATATTATTTGTAATATGTAGAATGTCCTGTCTCAGAGTTTCCTGATCTAGACTTATGATGGCCACGTTATCTAATGCTACTATCACCTCTCCTTGGTACTGTAGTTCTTCTCCACCCACTGAAGTGCTATTTGTATTCCTATTCATTCAACAGTGTATACTGACATAATATTTTTATAGAATGCTGCCCCTGTTCATCCTACACCTGGATCTTTGGAACCATCTGTATATTCTATTAATTTCTTATTTCCTGAGCTGTTGATTATTCTTATATGGTTTTGCACTATTAGCCAGCTTAGGATGTGCAATGGTTTGTACTTCATTTTGTGTTTTAGAATTATGTCTACTGGTGAAGTGAACAATTTCCATGCTGGGCTGCTGTGTAGTGGCACTGTCGGATTGATTTTAAGCTGTACTTTTAGCTGTGGCATCCTCTATCCATTCAAAAGTGTGCAGATTAGACTAACTATCTTCCCAGCATTCTTTGAGGATGGCCTTTTACTCTGTATGCCAACATTAGTTTTATTCTTTTTATTCTTGTTGGAATTTTCCCAACTTCTATCTATATGGCTTCTACTAGGGATGTTTTAAAGACTCTCAGGGCATGAGCTTGCATAGTGTCGATCTGCTTTAAGTTTGATTTTGATGCTGAAATATATGTTATGCCACCATAGTCTACATATACATTACTATAAGCATGATTGCACGATATACTGTACGAGTGCATTGTATATACCGATTTAAGAGGCTCTTCTAGCTTACCACACCTGTCCTGTTAAGCATTTTATTACAATTGTGATCTTCTTTCATTTCTCTTTTACTTTCTTTATGTTAGGAACCTCCACTAGAGGTCACTGTTCATGTCTGTCTGTCTGTAGTTTTTGTTGGTCGGGCATTGTTGTTGTTGAATGTTTTTGTTTGTTGGTGTATGTTTGTTTGTGTTTATATCCTATACCGTCATGTGGGCATTCCTTTTTGTTTCTTTAAATTTATATTTGGTTTATGTTTTGTAACCTTTGTTTTCAGAGGGCTCTAGTTTTGTTTTCTGTATGTTCCTTGTTCTGATGGATTCATGGAGCTGCCTTGTTCAATGTTTAGCTAAGCTGTGTCTCCTCCTGTGTACTGTGTAAGTACTGCTCTGTGTCTTTCCTTGTATGTGTAGCCACATGAGGGCTTAGCCGTTAGCAGGTTAGCCACTAGTAGGCCTTGACGGCTAGTAGGGTTAGCCTCCAGTAGGCTAGCCTCTAGTGGGATTGACTGCTAGTGGTTCTGGTCACTAGTAGGTTAGCCGCTAGCTTGGAATAGCCTCATGTGTGCCTTTCTTGTGTTCTGTTTCCTCTGTAGGTCCGTACTAACTCCATTAGATACTAACCCGGTTAGGTCAGCATCCAGTGTCTCCATATTCCGTGTAGCTACTAACCCCACTAACCAGTCTCTGTCCCTCCAGTCCAGTCTCTGTCCCCAGTTCCAGCCATGTCCTGTCCAGCCTTGTTTCTAGTTCCCCTATGTGTCCTTAGTTAGCTCCAGCTCCATGTTTCCTCATCCTCAGTCCCCTGTGTCAGTTCTCAGTCCTGTGTTCAGCTCCTGGTTCCTCTGTGTTAGCGCACCGTTTCTCTGTGTTAGCGCGCCGTTCCCTGTCTTTCCTGAGCCCTAGTTTTAGTTTACGTTTGTTGTTTTGGTTCCTTTGTTTGGTTATGTCTGTTTGAGTTTTGTAAATAAAGACTCTGTTTGTTTGCACATCCCTCTGCCTTCATGCCTACCCTCATGCCCACGGCAACCACACCATCAGCCGGTCTAGCCAAACCCACCAGCTAGACCCGTGACACTTTATGTGCATTTTCCAGGTTATTTTTTTTTATCAAAGTACATTCCTTAAATGTTTACACTTGTTCTAATTCTTCTCTGTACAAGTCCAGGTAAATATTTCTATGCCTTCTTGCAAAGCAAATACTGTCTCTTCTTTGCATCTTGTAGTCAGTGTTTTTGCCTCTGACCCACAGTGCTCCATCGTCTGCATATAGTGATATTTCTATTCTATATTCCTCTAATTTTATGATTATGTCATTTATCACAATGTCAAATAATACTGAGCAGCACAAACAAGAAGACTGCGGTTACTGCTTCCTTGTTTGTTTTGTGACAAATGTCTTGGCTAAGGTCTCTGCTTTCCCTTTGTTGTTCATTGCGGTCTGTTTATTATATTATAGCACTGAGATTTAATTTTTACTTTTTACAACTTTCATTTTTCTTATCATTTCTCCAGTCTCTAGTGTTTGCGCTTGGCTGTTCTCATGTTTTCCTGACTGTAGCCTGGGCTTTCTTATATTGGATCAGTTTTTATAGTAAACAGTGTTTTTAAGCAACTTTGAGGAAACTCCAGTCAAGTACCACCTTTTAATGAGACTTAAATATATATTTAAAAAAAATTACTCTCTAGTTGACTCAGTCTCTTCTGAAATCCCAAGCTGTTTGCATAATTTCATATTTTCAATTCAATTCAATTCAATTTACTTAAATTTTATTTATATAGCACAGCTCACAAATTGATGAGGAATGTCTTTGATCACCCTTAGGAGGCTGAATATCATTAAGTACTTAGAAAACCGTACTTTAGCATTAATAAAATTGCCAGTCAGCCCCATCCAGCTCTCTTTCAGCACAGCCTCAGGGGTTGAGTCAAGCAGTATACAGTCCGGCATCTCTGTGGCTTTCTGGACTGGGAACATCGCGGCATGTTTTGTTTGAAGTATTGTACTTTGTTACATTTGAAATCATCTTAGCTATTGAGTAAAAAATAAATTAATTAAAATGCACCGGGGAAGGAACTGGGAGCAGGCACGGTGGAAGACGAGGAGGGGACGAGGAGACTTGGAGAGACTGGACGCAGAGCTTGGTGAGACTTGGAGACACGGAGACAAGGAAGCACGGAGACGAGGTCGATGGCACAGGTAAACACCGAGTCCGTATCTGTTGTGTAGACCAGACGCTGAGTGAAGGGAAGTGAGGTGTGTTTGTATGTGTTGTTGATGAGGTTCAGGTGTGTGTGATCAGAATTCGGGAGATTGGGAGCGTTGATTGGGGGCGGAACCTGTCGTGTCTGTGACACCCCTGGCCATTGTAACAGCCACTACTATACTATGTTGTATACCACATTATGTATGTATGTTAAGAGTTGCCGCCCCTCCCCAGTGTGTGCGTTGTGGAGGCGTGTGTGAGAAGAAGAGAACGGAGTAGGAGCGCAGGTGTACTGCTCACCCCTGAAACGCTCTATTCTTTTACCCTTTTCTTTACTTTTACTTTAGTATTACAATTTTTGTGACCTTGAAAGAGGCTGATAAAGATTTTGTGCTGAATGTTATTTTTGGCTCTGAGCTCTTTTTTTCTCTCAGCTATCTGGCGCAAAGCACCACACCATATTTAAGCGACCACTTTCATTTCAAGCACAAGAAAGGCAGTTTAATTATGCAAAGGTATTTCTTCAGTTAAAAACAACTAATCTGAGATTTATATCTGCTTGTCTTTTTTGAACTACACTATAATCCCCCATCCCACCCCCGCTGTTAAAAAAAAGAAACTCGGTAACTTTTACTCAAAATTTTTTTTCAATGAGCTGAAGTCAATTTTTAATGAGATACTTTTTACTTTACTTGAGTAGATTTTATTTTTATTTATTTTTTAATTTTCCCCCGATTTTCTTCCTAATTTAGTCATGTCCAATTCCTCCCTGTCACTAGGGGGCTCCCACATTAAGGCTACTACTACCACTCAGTCGGGAGGGCCGAAGATTATTACATGTTTCCTCCGAACCACATGACGCCAGCCGGCCTCATCTTTTCGAACTGCTCACTCACGCACCATTGGGGGCGGCATAACACACTCGGAGGACAGCGCTATCCGCTCCTTCTGCTTGCGTGAGCTCACAGACGCCCCTGATTGGCTGCAGAGCCGTGATTAATGTGGGAGCACCAAGTACCTCCCATCCTCTCCTCTCTGAGAGAGCTCGGCCAATCAGCTCTCTCTAGACCTCCGGCTGCGAGAGGTTACAGCATCACCCAGGAATTGAACTGCGATCTTCGGATGATAGGACGAGCACTTTACCACTCACAGGCCCCTGAGTAGATTGTGAATGGTAACTAACTTTACTTAGTTACCATTGGAAGTGCTGGGGAGGCTTGTGCGGTTCTCTCTGGGCAGGGAGTTGACCAGTGAGATAATTCCAATGCCTAGGTATAGTAGTAAGACAATTGGAGTGAACGTGGGGTGAAAAAAAGATTTGGGGTACACCCGTCACTGGTTCTTGCGTTACAGTACGCTATTTATTTGGGTTTTCTGAAAATTTGTTAAATGTTTTCAATGCAGATAGGAAAATATGTGTTACCTGTATTAAACAATATATTTATTAGATATTATAATATTTAATATATTATTATATAGTATTTACACAATTTGTTTACATTTTGTTTTATTTGAGTTATTAAAGCTCTGCAAATACTTCATGATCTTGTGTTGTGGCGTCATTTCCTTTTAATATAACAAATAACAATAGTTATATTTTTAATTTTAGGAGAAATATTGTCAGAAGTTCACAAAAATTAAAGAAACTGTTCATCTAAACAATACATGCACTTGTAAGAAAAGAAAAAAAAAGAAACAGATTATTTTGCTGTGATCTCTTTTTTTTTTCAAGAGCTGTATGTATATTACATTTTTCATGTTTATTTTTTCTGTGTTAAGGTTTTTTTTCTAAGATTTTTCTCCTCAGTTAACACTAGATGGCATAGTCATTTATTATATTATGGGTTGAGCGAGAGAGCACCACACACACACACGCACACACACATACACATACACCATGCACCCCCTCTTTTAAGACCTATGGCTTATTGCAATCTTTCAAACTGTTGCTGAGACCGGTGGTGAAACTATAAACACACCATGAAAATGCATAATTATAATATTTCATCATGTAATTTTTATAGATCAAAATGATGATTTTGCACACTTACATCAGTGCTATGCTTTCAGTTTGTGTTTGCTCAAATGCACTCTGAACTACGCCCCCTACGCAAGGATGCTTCAGCAAGAATTATCAGTCAGCTCCACTGTCATGTGATGCTGTGAGGTGGAGCTTCATGAACATTTATGATGTTAACATTTTAGAGCAAAAGCCATCTTACAGTTTTATTCAGCTACAACTATTCATCATGTTCACTGTTTTACTCATGTGTCTGTGGCTTTCACTGGGTGAGTTTACATTTTATTTGTTATTTCAAAAATATTGCATATTGAATGAATCCATAATTACTGTGTGACATTAATGAAAAGCTAAATGTGGGTCTGACTTACTGTATGTAGTTCTGGCTTG
The DNA here is from genome assembly GCA_011419295.1 of Clarias macrocephalus. Taxonomy (NCBI): domain Eukaryota; kingdom Metazoa; phylum Chordata; class Actinopteri; order Siluriformes; family Clariidae; genus Clarias; species Clarias macrocephalus. Next base: position 41,508 of record JAAGKR010005188.1, on the reverse strand, counting down.
ACTGTGTAAATGTTTAAAACATGATGTTCTCTTCTCTATGACAGGTGACTCCATGGCAGATTCAGTACAGACACTTTCCCCCCATAAAACTGTAGATGAAGGAGATCTTGTTACTCTGTCCTGCAGATACACAACAAGTGTTACATCATACTCCTTGCAGTGGTACAAGCAATCTCCAAAATCTACACCCAAGTTCCTTCTTTATATCTTACAAAGTGGACATAAAAGTGCCATTCCATCAGGTCTGTCTGTTGAAATTGACATTAATAATAAAAAAGTGGACCTGAACATCTCCTCTGCTGCTGTATCAGACTCTGCACTATACTACTGTGCTCTGGCGCCCACAGTGACAGGAAATCCAGCTGCACTGTACAAAAACCTGTTGTACTATAATTTGCATGCATGTTATTTCTATCTTATTGGTTTCTTTCTATGTACCTTGTACATTTCCATTTACTAATTGATGCATAATTATTGATTTGATTTTCACTTTCATTGCCTCTTTTTGGATTTTATAAGGACAATGTTTTAAAAGCAGATTTTTTTATAACCTAGAACCAAATGGGAAAAAATGGTAAATATATTATCCTCTGGAAATGGAGGATAAAGCACAGATACAAACCATCATGTTATTTTACACCATTTCCACAACAACTCTGTCTGGATCATATTTCATTGAATTGCATTACTCATTGAATTCTCCTGCTGTATAGCTCATACACACCTGTCTGGCAAAACAGCTTTGACCTCTTGAGGCATGGATTCCACCAGACGCATCAAGATGTTAGCAGCAAATTCTGGTAGTTATGAGCTAGAGGTTCATAACTACCAGAGGAGACCTGTTTGTCCTGCACATCTCACAGATGTTAGATCAAACTGCAGTCAACATTCTTTGTAATGTTCCTGAACCTGAATCATTTTTGCAGCGTGATCGGGCACATTATCCTCCTGAACGAGACTACTGCCATTAAAGAAGACGTGCCATCAAGGGCTGTACTGCGTCTGCAACAATGTTTGGAAAGTAATACCTACATATCGGTCATTCTCGAGAACTGGGAAAAAACATGTTTTAATCTGAGAAAAAATATAAACTTTATTACTTTATTATTTCCAAATAATAATAGAATATATTGTTAAACAGTGAGGTGTGGGTTATCAAATTTTGTCTAATAACCAAGGTTTTTTTTTTAATTAATTTATTTATTTTTTTAGCAACCGACATGTAATTATTTCAAAATTCAATAGAATCTTTTAATAGTATTTAATTAGGATACAGACTGGCTTCCTCTATGTTATTACAAAAAATCCATCCTTGCTTTTTACCTAAAAACAAAAGAATATTAATCTTATTAATACAATGTTATTAATGTTAAGAAATGTAACATTTCATTAGAAATACACTGGAACAATTTACTAAAAAATAAATACATAAACACCAAAAATTCCTATCTTACGCAGGTGACACACATCTGACGGTGCTGACATCAATATATAAAACAGAAATTCTGTTTGGACAGAAGGCGGAGAGCGGTGCGTTTGCAGTGAGTGTCACATAGTCTACATGCGATTATCAGATCTTATGTCATGCTCTGGGCGTGTCACAGGCGATTATCAGCTGTTATGTCATACTGGTGGCATGTCACTGCAGGTGTAATGGTAGGCAGCGTCATCATCAACTTTTATGTGATGATGAGTTCAGAGCTATTGAAACCCCAGATTAGACTGCAGAGCATCTACATCTAACTGCACACATGACAGAAAAAGTAAAAGTGCCAAAACATTGGCGCACACAGTCCATTCTCAGGTAATGCTAGCAACCAGGGGTCAGGATTTACAGAAAAACAAACATTTTCAACAAATCTTTTACAGTTTTGTTGAAAAACAAACAAACAAAAAAAGTTTTTTTGTATTTACAGATACAAAACAATTGAATTTTATTGTAAACATTTATGCAGCATTTAATACTTGGTATCAATTTTCACATCTTCAAATAATTTTTTCATGTAAACAAGTTTTAGCATTGAATCTTTTCGAACACAGCTTTCATATTTTTAAAAATAGTCCACTGGTTTCTTCCTACAGTCCGAAAAACATGCAGATTAGGCTAATTGCCATTTCCAAATTGCATGTGAATGAGCGTGTCAATAGTGACACAATACAAAATTAGTCAATAGTGAGTGAATTGTGATTTAAGAATTTTATTCAGAATCAAAATAGTACCGGCATTAATTCCCAACCCCCCCTTGGTTATAATGTTTGTCTTGTGGTAGAACTAGTGGTTAAATACATCCCCACAGTATAAAACACTGGAGGTGTGTCAATCTGCGAGTCTCAATGCTTTTTTATTTGTGTGTGAGAGTCTTTTATGTCTCTTTTCTCTCAAGTCCATGTCAAAATAAAAGTTCCAAGACCTAATTATTATGAAAATGTTCTTTTTTTTAATGATTGCTTTTTGTCCAAAAAAATGCATGAAAAAAAAATTATTGAGCATCATTTAAGACTGAAATACATGTAAATATGAAAACATCACCAACAACATGGTGTTATGAATACAATTTAAACATGAAAGGATTAATATGGAGATTATATAATTGACTATCAATGATCTGTTATATGTTTAGTTGCTGAATTATGGCTAAAGCTAAAGATGGAAGAAAACCTTTTTTCACTTGCTGTCACTCATTCTTCATACCACATATCCTGTTCAGGGTCACAGGAGGCATGTCTTTTTGTCGGAGGTAACCAGAGTAGCTGGAGGAAATACATAAGGAAAGTAGGGAAACTTCATGCCCAAAGACCCGAGGCTGGACCCTCAACCCTCCTAATGGTACCACAGTGGATTTAATCATCTCAACATTACAACTGACTTCCTCATTTAGTTCATTGGTTGTTTGGCAAAATAGCTTACCACCACAAACTGGACTGAAGTGTAAATATCTGTGACACAAATATGTGTGAGTGTGTGCTGAAATACTAACCCTGCGTTCACACCACATTTTGGTCAGTCTCCAAAAGATCAACAAGCTTAATTGATTTGCGGCCTCTTTAAATACAAGAAAGTCATTTCACTCTCGCTGCCCTGCCACCGACGCCTGTCACCGCTCTGACGTAGATCGAATGCTTTTCTTGTATTTAAGGGGCCCGCAAAGCAATCAATCTTGTTGATCTCGTGGAGAACGACCAAGATGTGGAAGAAAATAAGAAATTGATTGATAGAAAGAACTGTATTGTAGAAATAAACTAATTATAAGCCATTCGTATGGTGTGGCTTCTGTTCATTGTGAATTGCTAGTCTAATTTAATATATTTTTTTATTATTATATTATATTTCTTCTTATTATAACATTATTAGAATCACTTACTAGACTTTGTCTTTAATTAAAATAACATTAATAATTAATAAACACCCGCTACCGCAATTATCAACCTCTCCTCCATTTCACTTGGGAAATAATGCAGCTGGAACAAAAGTTACAGTACTGCGTTCCTCGGGAATCCTCTCAAGCGGAGTACTACTTTTAATTGGTTGCCGCTCAACCGCGACATAGCTCATCACTCAAATTGAAAATAAATGACTTCCGCCCGCTTTGACGCTTTGTTCGGTGTGAACGCAGAATTTGTTCTATACTTAGTATTGCCCCTCCCTATATGTACATTTTTGTTTGTTTGTTTATTTCAAGTCAAGTGAAGTGCTGTTTTTTTTTTCATTTGGTTCAGAAAGAGAGAGGGAGAGAGAGAGAGAGAGAGAGAGAGAGAGAGAGAGAGAGAGAGAGAGAGAGTTCTGCAGTTATACTGTATATCTGAGTTGTGATAAATATGCATAACTATGAGTAGGTGGAGCTAGAGGAAATACTTCAGGTGGTAACAGTCACATTTATTTCCATAGTTTAGAGGTGTGAACTAACCATCAGTGATAATGTTATTCATGTTTGTTGTTTTCTTCTCTCTTGCTGATATTGGTAAGTCATATACAATATACTGCAAATAAGAATTTTTTTATATGAGTAAAATTTTCCACAATTTTACATGTAAATATTTTAGGTTCTGATTCAATTTTTACAATATAATCTGTATGTGTTTTACAGCAGAAGCAGCTGACAGCAGCATTAAACCAGACAAAACCAATGTGTTTTCAACTGAAGGCAGTAACACCACACTGTCCTGCACATATACTGGATCATTTGACAGTCTCCACTGGTATAAACAGAAACCTGGATCAAGACCCGTGTTTCTGCTGCTGTTTCTTAGCGGTGGACATGTTACACCAGCTGAACCACCTCGTCTACAATTTTCTGTGAAAGTTGATAAAATGAATACAAAAGTGGATCTGCTCATCTCCTCTGCTGCTGTATCAGACTCTGCACTGTACTACTGCGCTCTGGAGCCCACAGTGACAGGAAACACAACTACACTGTACAAAAAGCACTACACATGAAGCATGCAGCAGAGCCATGCTGTTCTCACAAGATGGAGCTATTTACATGTTTACATTTATTTCTTCAGTCACTTGATGAAATTGATGCCAATTTGCTTTTGATGATTAACCGCCAAACCGGGACTTGTGATGAGATTTCTGGTGAATGAATTCATAAAACCGATTTCAAGCTCAATAATTTGATAAGACGCCTGCTTAGTCGCAATAAAACAATTGATTTGGTTTTTCCCACGCTGTCACTCTCTCTCCATGTGCTCATGTTTTCCCCAGCCCGTCATCTGTCCTTTCATCTAATACTAATCCTTCATCTGCACCTGGATTCACCTCGTTCTGCTTCGCGTCATGACACTCACACACTCTTAGCAGACACATTATCCCTCTCTCCAGCATCTCCACTTCTAAGCTTCTCACAGAAAATGGAGGAACTGGTGTATACTGGGACCAAACTCTCCCCAGATGCCAACTAAAAAACAGCGAGCTCCGCTACCACCAAGGCCTGTAGCCCCAGCTCGCCCTCCTCCTCCTATGAGAGCTCTCAGACCGCTGCCACACCGCCAGGGCTCAAACCCCCCTCCTCCATCTGGTCTAGGTGAATTAAAACAAACAGATAGCAGCTCTCACTGATGTGTGTCGGGTCCCCGCTACGATAGCAGTAACATTCACAAATGTTTACAGAACAAGCGGGAACCCAGTGTGCCTGTAGCTTTACCTATCTCTGTTTTATCACGTAATAGAAAGCCCAAGGCCTTCTTAAGCCGCACGGCTGACCCATCTAATCTCCGAGTTATTATGCATCAAACTAAGATTACTGTGGGGACAAAAAGAAATGCCATTAAGTTAGCATTTTTAAATATTTGCTCACTAAAAAATAAATCATTTTTAATCAATGAGCTGATTACCACAAACAAATTGGATTTTATGTTCCTTAATGAAACTTGGTTAGACGATAGTTGCAGTGCAACAGTCCTAAATGAATCAGCCCCTTCTAAATTTACTTTCATGAATGTCTGCAGAACTGTTAAGAGAGGAGGAGGTGTAGCTGCTCTATTTAAAGATGTCTATCAATGCAAGCAAGTATCATTTGGTCAATTTTTGTCTTTTGAATATCTAGGTATTTTGCTGAAAGGTGCTCCACGCATTCTGTTCATCATTATTTACAGACCTCCAAAATACTCTCCAGACTTTATTGAAGAATTCACAGAACTGATATCAATGATTTCCTCAGAGTTCGACTGTTTTGCCATAGCAGGGGACTTTAATATTCACATAGATAATGCAGAAATCAATATTACAAAAGAAATGATGAGTGTTTTAAACACTTTTGACCTGATTCAACATGTGCACGGGCCCACACATAATCGTGGACACACCCTAGACTTACTCATCAGTAAGGGTCTAAACATCTCATCCATTGTTATAAAGGACATAGCACTGTCTGATCACTTCTGTATTTTCTTTGATATATTGATCTCTGTTACCACTGAATCTAGATCTGTGTCTGTCAGAAAAAGATGCATTAATGAGAACACAAGTGCACTATTTATGAAGGCTATATCCTTAACACCAAGCATTTCTGCAGACTCTGTTGATCTTCTACTTGATTCCTTTAACTTAAAAGTTAAGAATGTTATTGATGATATTGCTCCAGAAAAGTTACGAAAGGCGGGCAGACAGAAATCACCATGGAGAAAATCAACAGCAGTTTAGAATATGAAAAGACGATGTCGAAAAGCTGAGCGGATGTGGCGCAAGACAAAACCTGAAATTCATTATAGCATCTATAAAGACAGCCCTTGTGCTTTCAATGTGGAACTAGCCACAGCTAGACAGACCTTCTTTTCAAACATTATAAACAGCAACTTGAACAACACTCGCACTCTTTTTGCTACTGTTGAGTAGCACAAACCCACCAAGTCAGATTCCCATTGAAATGCACTCCGACAGCAAATGCAATGAGTTTGCTTCCTTCTTCTCTGAGAAAATCAGTAATATTAGAAGGGCTATCAACACGTCAAGTTGTCCAGAGACCAGAATAACTCAAACACAACCTCAAACAGTTACTATGTCTGTCTTTCAAGCAATTAATAGCAAAATCTTGGAAGAAATAGTACAGCACCTCAAATCGTCAACCTGTGACCTTGACACACTTCCCACATCTTTTTTCAAAAGTGTGTTTGACTGTTTGGAAACAGATCTTTTAGAAGTGGTAAACACCTCACTTCTCTCTGGGACTTTTCCAAATTCTTTGAAAACTGCAGTTGTTAAGCCACTTCTGAAAAAGAATAATCTTGATAATTCCATACTAAATAACTACAGGCCAATATCAAACCTTCCTTTTGTAGGCAAGATTATTGAAAAGGTTGTCTTCTATCAGGTGAACAACCACTTAAACTCAAATGGATACCTGGACAGTTTTCAATCTGGCTTCCGAGTACACAGTACAGAGACAGCGCTCATAAAGATAATAAATGATGTTCGTTTAAATTCTGATTCTGGCAAAATATCAGTGTTGGTACTGCTAGATCTTAGCGCTGCGTTTGACACTGTCGATCATAACATACTAATAGAAAGACTGGAAAACTGGGTCGGGCTTACTGGGATGGTACTCAAATGGTTCAGGTCATACTTAGAAGGGAGAGGTTATTATGTGAGTATAGGAGAGCACTAAGTGTCTAAGTGGACGTCCATGACATGCGGAGTCCCACAAGGCTCAATACTTGCACCACTCCTGTTTAGCCTGTACATGCTCCCACTAAGTCAGATAATGAGAAAGAACCAAATTGCCTATCACAGCTATGCTGATGATACCCAGCTTTACCTAGCCTTATCTCCAAATGATTATAGCCCCATAGACTCCCTCTGCCAATGCATTGGTGAAATTAACATTTGGATGTGCCAAAATTTTCTTCAGTTAAACAAAGAGAAAACTGAAGTCATTGCATTTAGAAAACAAAGATGAAGCTCTGAAGGTAAATGCATACCTTCACTCTAGGGGTCAAACAACTAAAAACCAAGTTAAGAATCTTGGGGTGATTCTGGAGACAGACCTTAGTTTCAGTAGTCATGTCAAAGCAGTAACTAAATCAGCATACTATCATCTCAAAAACATTGCAAGAATTCGACGTATTGTCTCCAATCACGACTTGGAGAAATCCATGCCTTTATCACCAGCAGGGTGGATTATTGTAATGGTCTCCTCACTGGCCTTCCCAAGACGACCATTAGACAGCTGCAGCTCATCCAGAACGCTGCTGCCAGAATTCTGACTAGAACCAGAAAATCTGAGCACATCACATCCGTCCTCAGGTCCTTACACTGGCTGCCTGTAACATTCAGGATAGATTTTAAAGTACTTTTACTTGTTTATAAATCACTCAATGGCCTAGGACCTAAATACATTGCAGATATGCTCACTGAATATAAACCTAACAGAGTGCTCAGATCATTAGGATCAAGCCAGTTAGAAATACTGCGGGTCCACACAAAACAAGGGGAGTCTGCTTTTAGCTATTATGCTGCTCGCAGTTGGAACCAGCTTCCAGATGATATCAGATGTGCAAAAACATTAGTCACATTTAAATCTAAACTTAAAACTCATCTGTTTAGCTGTGCATTTATTGAATAAGCGCTGTGCTACTATACGTCCGAACTGACTGAATTATTTTATGTTTATTTAATATTTTTAACTGTTTTATTTTGATTTTAAATCAAATTTTAATTAGTTTTAAAAGTATCTGAAATTAATTTTTACATTTTTATTTTTTCTTATTATAATTATTATTATTATTTCAGCCATTTAAAAGTTTCTCTATTTTATTTTATCACTATTTTCTTCTCTCTTACGTAAAGCACTTTGAATTGCCATTGTGTATGAAATGTGCTATACAAATAAACTTGCCTTGCCTTATTATGTTGAACCCCTCAGAAGCCCTGCATAAAGGCTCTAATAAGTGGTCAAGTCAAGTAGGTTTTTATTGTAAAGTAAAATGAAACAACCTTCCTCCAGGACCAAGGTGCTACTGTACATACATACAACATAAACGAACAACATAAATTAACAAAAACTAACGAGCTAACTTAAAAGCCTAATTAGCCGGCTAGCTGGGACAAGACAGTTTGACATTTTAAGTTAAACAGAGAACTATCTAAGTTTTTATACAAAAGAGAAACAAAGTGCACGTGCAAATGTGCAAACAAGAGCGACAAAGTGACAATGCAACAAGATGACGTTACAGTACAATACTCTGTTAAGGAGGTGATGAGTTGAGGTAGTGGGCTCTCGGCAGTCTGTCCTACAACAATTTTTTAAGTGAAATTCACACACACACACACACACACACACACAGACACACACACACACACACACACACACACACAAACACACTCTTGCTGGCTTTTCAGGGCTGAACCTTTACCTGTTCAACTTTACAAATTTTTCAGCTCACAGCAACACACACCTTGTTTGTGTCTTTTGAGTTTTCATGCATTCTCTTTCTCACTGTTGTTCTCTCCAATTTTTTTCAACTCACAGCTTCACACATACGCTAATTATCCACATTCTCCTCAGGTGTTTGTCCTTTTCCCACTTACCTCACTCTCAGTCCCTTCAGCACAAACCTAATCTCAGTTTTCTTAAATCTTAGTTTTAGAGATTGTTTCAAACAAACAAAAACTCTTATTGTTATAACGTCTTTCACCTTTCTCTCTAAAATGGTAGAATGATTGTTTAAGCTTATTACTAGCACCCTGCCCACACACACAATATTTATTATATTTTGCACAATAATATATACCTTTATTTTATTCAACCCACAGTTGGGAAATTTCTATAACACACGCTAGTCCTGTTCTTTAGTCAAACACAATGGGTATAGAAAAGGGTCGCCCGTTTAAAATAACCACATTCTGTAGTTTTGTAGTCCGAACTAAAGACAGACAGTTTTTATTTTATCCAGCAGTATTCATTCACTCCAACTTTTAACATTCAAGTAAAATATATTACACCATATGTCAATTAAATAAATCTAAACATAAATAAAAAAAAAACCTTGGATCACCCCCTCATAAAAATTACTTATAAACATATTCAGGTAAAGCTAGTCATCTTCTCAATGGCTTACAAGATTTTGTACATCTAGACTTTGCAATATTTGTCCACTCTTCTTTGCACAATTACTTTGGTTGAGTTAAATTTGGTTGGGACTATTTGTGGAGTGTAATTTACAAGTCATTCCACAGGCTGGGCTCTGACTAGGCCATGCAAGGACATTCACTTATTTCTCCTTTAACCACTATGTGGTCAGTTTTGCTGGGTGCTTTGGGTCATTGTGAACGGTAGAAGGTAAAACTTCTTCCCATTGACAACTTTCTTGCAGAAGGAAGAAGATTTTCCAAAATAACTTTCCAAAAGATATTTATCTTTCCAAAAGATATTTATCTTTCCAAAAGATAAATTTTCCTTCTATCTGGACAAGTGTTCCAGTGTCTGCTGCAGAGAAACACCCCCATTCACATGATATTACCACCTGCATGCTTGGACCAAAAGTATTTGGGCACCTGGGAACTGAACATCTAATTATCAAACCATGGGCATTAATGTGATATTAATTACTAATTATTATTAGATACTAATTAATTACTAATTAATTATTAATGTGATGTGAATTACATGCATTAGTATTATCTGTTATTAACATTAATATGAAATTGACATTAATATTTTTGTTGGTCTGTTTGCTGCCACGATAACCTTAATCTTTTCTGCAAACTTTTCATACAATTTCACACCTGGCATCATATATCTATTTAGGCCCCGTAAACCGGCATGCATCATGCAATCATTAGCCCCCAATAGAGGTACAGATGTAGCCACTCAACACTACCAGGGTCGGGCAACCATTGTGTGAATAGCGTATGGCTGCCGTATGGCTGCCGTGATCACCCCTCCCTCTCCTACCAGAAAGGTGGGTCAAGATTTCACAGTAAACACGCCCATTGAAGCACTGTTTATTCATTTACCGACTACCACCACTAGATGGCGATTTGTTCTCAAGAAGACGTTAACAGAAGCCAGCAATTTAGCTGCTAAGTAGCAATCATGTGATTTTAACCCTCCTCAACCCCGCCGGACTGACGCTAGCAAACTGCAATAGAGATGAAGATGAACGTTTAATGGACTTTTTATTCAGGGTAAGTGGTGCCTTTTTCATAAAATTTGTTTGGGTTAGTTTACAGTTTTTTTTATTTATTGTTAGGCCAATTTGCTTTGATTAAAAAAACAAAAAAACATTTACTTGAACCAACTACATCAATGGGCTAAAATAGGAGACACTTTGTTTTAAATAGTCAAAGAGTTGGGCTATAAAATAAATAATAATTATTATTATAATAATTATATTTGGTCTAGAAACAAACAACCATTGAACACTTGATCATATGTATCTATGCTATTTTGTACTTATGTGACCCATATTATGTATTAGAAAAGACAAAGGCAACAAAGATCAAGGACAAGCCAAGTCGACAGAACAAGCCTGCGTCCAAGAAAGGGAGAGCAGGGCTCAATGCAATAAGTGAGCACACTCGAGACCAAAGTAAAAGTTAGCCAATAAAAGAGAAAACTGAAAATAAAATAAAAACTAGGACACAAAAGAAAATAAGATAACAAGAAGATATAAACCCAATGAGGGATAGACTCGCCTCGAGAAGACGAGAGCACTTCTTTACAGTTTCCAAAACCCTGCCTGGTCTTGTGGAGAAAGAGGAGCTTTGTGTTTATTTATTTTTTTGTTTTCACTTTTCTTTTAGTTTCCTTTTGGGTTTCATTAATAAATCCATGTTATCTCCAAATGGGAAGGTCTTCCTGACAGTGCAAAAACACTCTGACACACTCCATTTCACCATCCCCCTCCTACACCCTGCATAACTGCTCTTACTTTCATTATTACACCTTATGGTGAGGGTAACAATACAGTAAATTAATCTAATCTAATCTAATCTAATCTAATCTATTCTAATCTAATCTAATTTATCTATAAACATGCAAAATGTCAGGCACTGATTGAGGGTGAAATTAACTGGTGAAGCCATGCTACCCAAGCTAAGTTCACTGGGTTTTCTGGGTATATTGGAAAAACACTTGCGTTCCTCTTGTGATGCTGTGGGGTGGACAATAAACCCTTAAATATTAATATGTGTACAGAAAAAAATGTTTCCTGATAAAACTATTATATTGACATGTGGGATTCACTAGGTTGGATATAACATTTTAGATGTAGCAGCAAGTAGGCTCTCGTGGCCATTGACATGTAAAAACTTGCTTGACCTTATTGCAGCTTTTGACACCATTTATCAAACTATTCTCCTGGATAGATTAGGTAATGTTCTAGGAGGTAAAAGGAATGATTCTCTCATGCCACAGGTTTTATTTGACTCAAATCATTATCAGTTTGTAGATAAAATGATGAGTATCTATAATAAAATAACGTTTGGTGTTCTGAAAGCTTCTATATTAGCACATATAGAATAAGCTCAAAATAAGCTTTATCTAAGTAATATCAATAAAAACAATATGGTATTAATTTTCACTGCTACGTTGATGATACCCAGCTGTATGTTTAAGCAAAACACATGGGAGACATCAGCTTAATAAAATTGAGGAATGTGTAGCTGAGATTAGATAAGACAGAAGTGCTAGTTGTATGTCCACTGGCTAGGAGTAACTGATAAACAAGCTCTAGCCCTCTGTGAATAGTTTTACCTTAGGTAAAGTAGCAGATCTGGGTGACTCATGGGCATAGTAACATGGTGAACTGGTGTGTATGGATGCTGTCTTCCCCACTCTCGTTGATCACTCATATTGGTTGATGGTGAAGTGACTGGTTGCTTTACTTCTTAGGGAGCCCAGATGTCCGTTTTCTTCTGGCTCTCCCCTTTAGTTATAATGTCATAGTTAGTCCTGTTGAAATCCCTCCCTGCACAAAACATTTGTGTGCTTCACACATTTATCCAAAGCAAAAAAATATTGCTCCCTAGTACACTTATCATTGTCTGAAATTAGCTTTACAGAAACAAACTAACAAAAAAACATCAACATGTCTATCTTTTCTGGTTCCTTCTCAAAAGTGGGATTACCAGCTTCAGGCAGGGGCAGCTCACAAACTCTCATGTGGATTTTTAATGGAAACCCACCCAGCACAGGGAGAACATGCAAACCCCTTGCAAACAGACCTTATGTAAGGGTTCACCACTAGAGGGCAATGTTTTGAGTTGTTTTGTATTGTAGTTCTGGTTTGTAGACTCAGTTTCCCAGAAGGCACCTCGGTCAGGTGACAAGAGCGCTCACCTGAACCGAGGTAGCGCATTAGACATTCTATAAATAGCTGTTTGTTCTGGGAAACTGGGTTGAGCATTTGTTATGTTAAGTGGGCTTTTGTTTGGTTTGGTTTGGTTTAGTTTGTGTTTGTTTTAAGTTGGCATATGTTTTATGGAGCTGTCTTTGTTAAATGTGTTAGTTTGTTTCTTAGTCTGTTTGGTTTCTCTTGTGTAAGTACCACTGTAGAATGTTTAGTTCTTAGTCTGTTTTGCTACTAAAATGGTGATACTAACCTGCCTAGTTCTTAGTCTGTTTAGTCTCCTAGTTTGTCTAGTCTCCACTTCTGCTCAGATCTTAGTCTGTTTAGTTACTAACCTGCTTAGCCACTAACCTCTTTAACCTGTCCCCTACCTAGTCTGCTGTGTACCAAGTTTGTTCATCCCTTAGGCTACTAGTCTGTTAGCAACTAGTCTGATTAGCTATCATCCAGCTTAGCAGCTAGCGTGTGTAACAGCTAGTAGGCTAGGTCTCTGTTATGTTTAGTTTTAGTCCTCTTGTCTGTTTTGTACATTAACCAAATAATGACTTAAACATACAATGTTGTTGTGTGTGTCATGCTCCAATTAGTAAGCCAACTTTGTTTTTAAAGTTCTGTCTTGTTTAAGTTAGAAGACTCTTGGTTCAGACCCTCTGCGTTTATGCCTGCCTTTTTCAGCCCACGGCTATCACCAGCAGTCCGTGACACCCTACAGTATGTAGTCATTTTAATACAGGACATGGGGGTGCAAGGCAACAGCCACTAAGCCACCATGTCACACGAGTGAGATAGCACCACATTTAAAATAATGATATAGGTTAGACCTGTTCTTCTATTATACATGATGCACAACACTATTCTAACTCCTTTTAAATCCAATATTCCTCATATACATACACATGCACAAACTGATGCACACAAATGTACATACCTGCACCAGCCTCTTTTAACAAATATGGCTTATTGGCAACTTTTAAAGTGTTGCCAAGACCAGCAGGGCAACTATAGCCACACCACGAAACTGTTAAATTACAATATTAATACTTATTAAATCATGTAATTTTTATAGATCAAAATAATGCTTTTGCACACTTACATCAGTGCTACTGTATGCTTTCAGATTGTGTTTGTTGAAATGCCCTCAGAACTACGACCCTTATATGAAGGTCAATGTAAAGCAAGGATTCTTCAGCAAGAAATAACAGTCAGCTCTATTGTTGTGTGATGCTGTGAGGTGGAGCTTCATGAACATTTATGATGTTAACATTTTAGAGGGAAAGGCATCATACAGTTTCATTCAGCTTCAACAATTCAGCATGTTCACTGTTTTACTCATCTGTTTGTGGCTTTCACTGGGTGATTTGACATTTTATTTATTATTTTAAAAATATTACAGTACATGTTAAATTAATGAATAATGAGTAATTGTGATGGTAATGCAAGGTCTGACTTATGTAATGCTATGCTAAATGTGGGTCTGACTTGTGTAATTATGACTTGACTGTGTAAATGTTTAAAACATTGTGTTCTCTTCTCTATGACAGGTGACTCCATGGCAGATTCAGTAGAGACACTTTCCCCCCATAAAACTGTAGACGAAGGAGGTGTTGTTACTCTGTCCTGCAGATACACAACAAGTTTTCCATCATACTCCTTGCAGTGGTACAAGCAATCTCCAAAATCTACACCTAAGTTCCTTCTTTATATCTTACAAAGTGGAGATAAAAGTGATGCCATTCCACCAGGTCTGTCTGTTAATATTGACGTTAATAATAAAAAAGTGGATCTGAACATCTCCTCTGCTGCTGTATCAGACTCTGCACTATACTACTGTGCTCTGGTGCCCACAGTGACAGGAAATCCTGCTGCACTGTACAAAAACCTCTTTTCTTTTTCTAAAGGAAAATAAACTATGAAAGTTCACTAATTTGCATGATCTTTATTCCTAAGTTTACTGGATTCTCTCTATGTAAATTTCCATCTAATAATTGATGCATAATTGTTGATTTGATGTTATATGGATGATGTTTAAAAAGTTAATTTCTTTTAACCTAAAACCAAAGGATATGTTAGTACATATTTTATTCTGTGGAAATGTTGTGAATTCTGTTTGTTTGCACAGATGCAAACATACAGTACATGTTATTGTCTAGCACTTTCCTAATATCTCTATGTGGAGCACATTTTATTGAATTATGTTCTCCACATCCTTTTGGAGTACAGAGGGGTCTTTCCACTAGCCGGCTTCTAAATATAAATAAGCTAGAAGCTTGCCTTTAATTCATGCGTAAGTCCTCTTAAAGTCTAATATTGACACCATTGGCACCAGACTCTATCAGTTATGAGCTAGACCCTCCATGAGTCAGACTTGTTTGTCCTGCACATCTCATAGATGATCTATCAAGTTGCAATACTTTTTAATGTTCCTCAATCTGTCCCAGAAACATTTTTGCAGTGTGACAAGGCGCATTATCCTTTTGAAAGAGGCCACTGCCATTATGGAACGAATGCCACCTAGGGTGTACTGGGCCATCATCAGTGTTTAGAGAGGTTGTATGTGTCACATCTACATAAATGATGATTGCCCAGATTTTCAAGGGAAGCATGTCTCTTTCCCATAATGCAAATTGGTGCCATCTCTTCTTCAACATATATGCATCCAGGAATTCACATAATAAGGACAATATATATATATATATATAATACAAGGACATAAGGTTAATCAGAACAGGCTACCTGCTTTCATTGCCTCATTGTCCAGTTTTGATGCGAACACCGTAGGTGTTTACAGCATTGAACAGGACCTATGCAGCTCCATAAAAAGAAAGATCTAAGGTACGTTTTCACCAATTTCTGGTATAACAGCTCTTCAGTGCAATCAGAAGAGACAGGCTAGCCTTTGCTCCTCAAAAACATCAGATGAGTGTGGGGTGATGATGTCCCTGTCACTGGTTCATTGGTCGTTTCTCTTTAACCCTTAAAACTCAAGTGGAAAACAGCATTTGTCAATAACCGATTACAACCACTAACTGGACCGGTGTCATGACTCACGCCCTGCCTGACCGTTTTTTTCCTACGCTGTCCCTTTTCCCCACGTGCTCATGTTTGCCCTAGCCTGTCATGCATCCTTTCCCACGGCCCCGTTTCCACCCCGTCTGCACACCGATTTCCCATTTTCCTACTAATTACTCCAGCATTTAAGCACACGCTGTGCACAATGCAGTGCAGTCCACAGGAAACAGAATTGAACGGTTCTCGTCAATGATTCTTCCAAGACCTAGTCGTTCGTTCTTTTGTCACGTGACTCCTATAGACGCTACGTAGTGCAATGGATTAAAAAGAACGAACGACTTGGACTAGAAGATATGATGGTGAGCTGCTCATTCTGTTTATAATAATATGTCCTTAGCTGCATTGTAATATTTTCATTACTGGAACTAAAGCCAAAATTTGTGTATGCAGACGTGTTTTGTGTCTGTTTATTGAAAATGTAACATTTTATTTCTGACCAAAAGAACGAAATGTACTAACTCAAAAAAAGATTTTGATGAACGAGATTCAAAGAACTGAGTAACTAAAATGATTCAAACTTACCATCACTACTTTTGACTACGGCTCTCATTTTGCGATTTAGCTCTGACGCTACACTGACTGATCCCCCGGTGTTTGACCCTCGCTTCAGCATTCCGACCACGTTTCCGTAATGTAATGTAATGTTTTAGCCTTCTTAGGAAAAGTATCGAAATTTCAGAAAGTATTGAAACAAATGTGTGTGTGTGTGTGTGTGTGTGTGTGTGTGTGTGTGTGTGTGTGTGTGTGTGTGTGTGTGTGTGTGTGTGTGTGTGTGTGTGTGTGTGTGTGTGTGTGAGTGCATGCCAGGACTGATGAAAGAGTTCTTGCAGTCTCTTCACCTACGGCATCTATGAAATTCCTGAGAGTAACTAAAACATCCATTACTGTTTCCAGTGTTGTCACGTCTGTGTTTCTGTGTTTAGGTGCCTGTTGAAAAATCTGAATCACTCTGACAGATATTGTAGACCTGCTATATTTGTTTACTTTACATTTTTATTGTTGGTGTTCAGCTTTGTGTTTTGCTAAGCAGGATAAGAAAGGCTGTGATTGTAATCTCATTTACTGTAATAACTCTGTTATTGTTGTTAAAAACTGCTGAATCTTAGAAATAGTTATATTATATATTTTTTTTATAGAATTATGTATTCATGTTTTGCAGCTGTATAGTTAAAACACAGAAGGAATCCCTGTCACCAGTCTCTAAAATGTATGTAATTTTTTTTCAATCAAGTTATTTGTTATTTCATTTGTTTCAGAGAGAGAGAGAGAGAGAGAGAAAGAGAGAGAGAGAGAGTTCTGCAGTCATACTGTATATCTGAGTTGTGATAAATATGCATAACTATGAGTAGGTGGAGCTAGAGGAAATACTTCAGGTGGTAACAGTCACATTTATTTCCATAGTTTAGAGGTGTGAACTAACCATCAGTGATAATGTTATTCATGTTTGTTGTTTTCTTCTCTCTTGCTGATATTGGTAAGTTGTTTCATCAATTGCAAAAGAGCATTTTTAAAATATAATTAAAATATAAAATTTTGCATGTATGTAATTTTTTTATTCAAACTTCACATAATTACGATTATTAAAAATAATCAGTATTATTATTTTTTTAGCAGAAGCAGCTGACAGCAGCATTAAACCAGACAAAACCAATGTGTTTTCAAATGAAGGCAGTAACACCACACTGTCCTGTACATATACTGGATCAGTTGACAGTCTTCACTGGTATCAACACAAACCTGGATCAAGACCTGTGTTTCTGCTGCTGATTGATAAAGACAGTGAACTAATTACACCAGCTCACCCACCTCTTCCACAATTTTCTGTGAAAGTTGATGAAATGAATACAAAAGTGCATCTGCTCATCTCCTCGTTGGCAGTTTCAGACTCTGCACTGTACTACTGCGCTCTGAGGCCCACAGTGACAGGAAACACAACTACACTGTACAAAAAGCACAATATAAAGCCTGGAGCAGAGCCATGCTTTTCTCACAAGGTGGAGCTATTTCCATGTTTACCTTTATTTCTTCACTCATTTTGTTTTGAAGTTCAGCCATCAAACTGGGACTTGTGAGAAAATTAAAGGAAGGTATAAAACTTATAGATTTACAAAATACCTCAAACACAGTGCAGTGATGAGACTCTTAGCTGTAGAAAAACAGTTGAATAATGTAAACATTTTAACTGGAGGACAGATTGTGACACGGTGACACGGTGGTGTATTGGTCAGCACTGTCTACTTGTACCTCCAGGGTCCTGTCTCTGTGTGCGTCTCTTGAAATTTACACAAATATAAGTAGAGCCCTGACTCACTACAGGTCTTCAGGAATGTGGACCAACTCCACATTTGTCCAGGAGAAAAGACAGAAAATAAACATTGAAAAGTGTTCTTGTAACTTCTTTCTGGAAAGTAATAGCCAGACATCTTTGTCTTCCTCTGTTCTTTGGTTATCTCCTGGTTTAGTTGACTGGGTGCTTTTTCCTTCTTTTTGTTGTATTCTAGCGATTTATAAATGCTCTGTAAAGGCACATGGTTACACCACATATCATGCACCACAGCACCACAGATCATGCACTGATTCATACATGCCATCAATCTTGGTTTCGTGTGGGCATTATCCATTGCACAGGCAAAAAGTAAGCATATTTATGCATACATTTTATACACATAGTAAATTATCTGAATGTACACAACTTTTTTTGAGATTCTCTGTTATAAGCAACACTTCATCACTTACATATACAATATACAATATCATGGTGTATCCATGTTTTTCACACTGCTCAGTGGCATGTGTGACTGGTGGGTTTGATGCTTTCACAAATTTCCATCCACTCACCTTACCTTTAGATGTAATAGTAGAGAAGAAACGTCCTTTAATTATTTCATTACTTTGTACTACCTCCTTCAAGCAAGCAAACACTCTCCACTCTCGTCTTCTCTCCAGTTTTGCTTCCTTTTCAAAATAACTTTGAACACAATCAAATTATGACAGTTCTACATGACCAATTCGTTCAAAAAACGGATGTTGGCTTATCTAAAGGACATCACTGGACCTTTACTGAACCCCCTGCAGTTGCTTATGAAGCAAACAGGTCGGTAGGTGGTGAGGTTAACATGGGACTGCATTTCATCCTGCAAAAATCTGGACAAATAAAAAACTTAGGCAAGGATCTTTGTTTTACAATCATCCCAGCACTGCTCTAGACCAAACTAATGAAATTCATGTCCAACAGCCTCACCATCAACACTGGTGCCCCCCAGGGATGCATTCTCTCCCCACTGGTCTTTTCCCTCTACACCAGCAACAAGAAACATGAACAGCACAGTGTCAGCAGTGGAGTTATTCTGGTTCCTGGGCACCACCTTCTTTCAGGACCTGAAGTGGGACAATCACATTGACTACATTTTTAAAAAGGCCCAGCAGAGGTTATATTTTTTTCACCGGGAGCTTCAACCTCCCACAGGAGCTGCTCATAGAGTTCTACTCAGCCGTCATTCAATTTGTCCTGTGTCCTTCAATAACTGCTGCTTCAACTGCTGCAACAACCTGCTTTGGCTCAGCTACAAAATTAGAAGACTACATAGAAATATGGCTCAGATTGCTGAAAAGATTATTGGTGCTCCCAAGAGACCAATAAAATATTACTGTCAACATCATATTAATGCCCATTAATAATAATACCGGAATGCCCATGGTTTGATAATGCAATGTTCAGTACTCATGTGTCCAAATACTTTTGGGCTTTGGTGCAAGCTTGCAATAAGATTACAAATTATTTACAATATCTGTCCTATGCAGGGATTTTTATTTATAATACCATGTATACAGTGGGTACAGAAAAGGATCACCCCCTTAAAATAATCACATTTTGTTTGCAGATTAAAAATGAAGACAGTCACAGTTTTTGTTTTATCCAGCTGATTTAACATGGTACAACTTTTAACATCCAAGTGAAAAATATAACAGTGAGTATTTACTGCTACATAAAACAAAAACTGTGACTGTCTTCATTTAAGTCTGCAAGAGAGTTTTTTGAAAATTAGTTTCCCAGCAATGCAGAGAGGAAAATCTGTGTTACCTAAACATTATGAAATGTGCTGTTCATAAAATTTCATAAAATTTGTTAAACAGCACCTAATGTTTGTGCAAAGTTGGGTATTAAAAGCAAAGCTGAGTATATGAGTCAAGTTTTATGTTTTCAGTTTGTGTTTGCTCAAATGCACTCAGAACTACGTCCCCTAATTGAGGTTCAATATAAAGCAAGGATGCTTCAGCAAGAATTAACATCCAGCTCCACTGTCGTGTGTTGCTGTGGGGTGGAGCTTCATGATTTATGATGTCAACACTTTAGAGGAAAAGGCATCATACAGTTTCATTCAGCTACAACTATTCATGATGTTCACTGTTTTACTCGTGTGTCTGTGGCTTTCACTGGGTGAGTTATTTTAAAAATATTACATATTAAACTGATGAGTAATTGTGATGTTAATACAAACAGCACAAAGGTAAAGCTGTGGGTCTGACTTGTGTAATTATGACTTATATGTTATAAATGTTTAAACCATTGTGTTCTCTTCTCTATGACAGGTGACTCCATGGCAGATTCAGTAGAGACACTTTCCCCCCATAAAACTGTAGATGAAGGAGATCTTGTTACTCTGTCCTGCAGATACACAACAAGTGCTACATCATACTCCTTGCAGTGGTACAAGCAATCTCCAAAATCTACACCCAAGTTCCTTCTTTATATCTTACGAAGTGGAGATAAAAGTGACGCCATTCCATCAGGTCTGTCTGTTAATATTGACGTTAATAATAAAAAAGTGGATCTGAACATCTCCTCTGCTGCTGTATCAGACTCTGCACTATACTACTGTGCTCTGGCGCCCACAGTGACAGGAAATCCAGCTGCACTGTACAAAAACCTCTTTTATTACGCTAAAGGAAAATAAACTACTAACATAATTTGCATGATCTTTATTTCAAATCTCACTGGATTCTTTCTACATAGATTATCAATTTCTAATCAACTAATTGATGCATTGTTGTTGACTGATTAAAATGTTATTGGCACTTTTTACATTTTATAAGGACAATGTTTTAAAAACTGATTTTTTATAACCTAAAACCAAAGGGGAAAAAGCCCTTGTAAAGTCAACTTGCCTAATATTGTGCTGCCAAAACAGCTCTGACTCTTTGAGGAAATCCTGCTGCACTGTACAAAAACCTCTTTTCTTTTTCTAAAGGAAAATAAACTATGAAAGTTCACTAATTTGCATGATCTTTATTTTTAAGTTTACTGGATTCTCTCTATGTAAATTTCCATCTAATAATAGATGCATAATTGTTGATTTGATGTTATATGGATGATGTTTAAAAAGTTAATTTCTTGTAACCTAAAACCAAAGGATATGTTAGTACATATTTTATTCTGTGGAAATGTTGTGAATTCTGTTTGTTTGCACAGATGCAAACATACAGTACATGTTATTGTTTAGCACTTTCCTAATATCTCTATGTGGAGCACATTTTATTGAATTATGTTCTCCACATCCTTTTGGAGTACAGAGGGGTCTTTCCACTAGCAGGCTTCTAAATATAAATAAGCTAGAAGCTTGCCTTTAATTCATGCGTAAGTCCTCTTAAAGTCTAATATTGACACCATTGGCACCAGACTCTATCAGTTATGAGCTAGACCCTCCATGAGTCAGACTTGTTTGTCCTGCACATCTCATAGATGATCTATCAAGTTGCAATACTTTTTAATGTTCCTCAATCTGTCCCAGAAACATTTTTGCAGTGTGACAAGGCGCATTATCCTTTTGAAAGAGGCCACTGCCATTATGGAACGAATGCCACCTAGGGTGTACTGGGCCATCATCAGTGTTTAGAGAGGTTGTATGTGTCACATCTACATAAATGATGATTGCCCAGATTTTCAAGGGAAGCATGTCTCTTT
>JAAGKR010005188.1:0-19668 GCA_011419295.1 Clarias macrocephalus | reverse complement strand
AGACACTTTCCCCCCATAAAACTGTAGATGAAGGAGATCTTGTTACTCTGTCCTGCAGATACACAACAAGTGCTACATCATACTCCTTGCAGTGGTACAAGCAATCTCCAAAATCTACACCCAAGTTCCTTCTTTATATCTTACGAAGTGGAGATAAAAGTGACGCCATTCCATCAGGTCTGTCTGTTGAACTTGACATTAATAATAAAAAAGTGGATCTGAACATCTCCTCTGCTGCTGTATCAGACTCTGCACTATACTACTGTGCTCTGGCGCCCACAGTGACAGGAAATCCAGCTGCACTGTACAAAAACCTCTTTTATTACGCTAAAGGAAAATAAACTACTAACATAATTTGCATGATCTTTATTTCAAATCTCACTGGATTCTTTCTACATAGATTATCAATTTCTAATCAACTAATTGATGCATTGTTGTTGACTGATTAAAATGTTATTGGCACTTTTTACATTTTATAAGGACAATGTTTTAAAAACTGATTTTTTATAACCTAAAACCAAAGGGGAAAAAGCCCTTGTAAAGTCAACTTGCCTAATATTGTGCTGCCAAAACAGCGCTGACTCTTTGAGGCATGGATTTCACCAAACTTCTCAATGTGGGTTGTAGCATCTGGTAGTGATTCTTTATGGCCTTTCAGTTGTGATCAATAGTCTCCATGAATCAGACTTGTTTGTCCTGCACCCACAGATGCTCAGTCAATTTGAGATCAACATTCTTGAACCATTTATGCAGTGTGATAAGGCACATTATCCTTTTGAAAGTGACTACTGCTATTAAGGAACATGTGCCATCAAGATGTGGACTTGATCTGAAACAACGTTAGAAAGATGTGGTATGTCAACGTAACATCTACATACAGTAAATGCCAGTTCCCAAGACTTTCCAGAATAGCATTGGCCAGAGAATCACACTGCCTCAGTCAGCATTTCTTCTTCTCATAGTGCATCCTGGTGACATCTTTTCCCTTGGGAAGCAACACACATGCTTCCAGGAATTCACATAATATACAAGAACATAATTAATTAGACCAAGCCACCTTCTTTCATTGCTCCATTGTCCTGTTTTCATGCTCATGTGCCTCAGTAAGTGCTTTTATCATTGGATAAGAGCTGTAGCATGCAGCTCAGTAAACAGAAAAATATGAGGCAGGATTTCACAAATTTTTGGTACAGCATATGGGATTAGATGCCTTTGCTCCTCAAAAACATCAAATAAGTCTGGGGTGACATATGACACTTGTTTCACTGTTGTTGTTGTTGTTGTTGTTATTGTTCTTTAACCCTTAAAACTCAAGTGGCAAAAGAGCATTGGTCAATGATGATAAAAAAATAGCATTGGTCAATGATGAAAATAATAATAATAATAATAATAATAATAATAATAATAATAATAATAATAATAATAATAAATAAATACAATTCTTGTGTGTTGATGGGGTGTTTTTCACACTATGCACTTGTGTTATCAGATATGTCACATAGAACCAATTCTGTTTGTGATTAAAATTTAATTAAATACAATTTAATTCATTCAATTGATTAGTTGTGCTGAAAAAATGATATGCCACAATATATTGCACAATTCACACCTCAAATATATATATTAATATAAAACATTTTAAGGGCTACACCACTTGGAGTACTACCTGACTACTGGGAAAAAATCAGCTTTTAAACCTGACTGTTTAGTTGCTGCCTGACACATCCCATCCTTGACAGAAGCTATTGTTATAAGATCATGTTATTCACTCCACTTTGTTGGTTGTTTTAATGTTATAGCTGAACAGTGTGTACTAGATGATTTAAGAGAAGTATTTATATTTAAAGATGACAATAACTCAATTTACATATGACTAGCTCATACACTTGCCCACAATCATTGTCTATACTGCATATCCTGTCTAGAGTCAAAAAAGGCCTAAAGCCAGACATTGGTCACAGTAGCTACACAACTGACGGGGTGCCAATCAATTGCAATCACACACTCAGGGCATAGCGCACACAAGTACTCACACTCTACTGTAAATCCAGAGTAGCCAGAGGAAAGACAAAAAACACAGGGAGAACATGCAAACAGACCTGAGGATAGACTTAACCCCTCAAACCTGGAGGTGCAAGGCCACAGTGCTAACCACTATGCCACTGTGACGAGGACTATGCGGTCATCATTAACTCTTAATGGTACCACAGTTTACTTAATCATAGCAACAATACAACTGTCAACCTTATTTAGTTCATTGGTTAGTTGGCAAAATAGCCTAAGTGTCAACTACCACTGGGCTGGAGTGCTAAGCTGAAGATTAATTTAAAAAAGTAAAGTAAAGTAAGAAAAATTAAAAAAGTGTTTATTTGTGACATTTCTTGCCTTTTTAATGTGCTTTATACCATCAGTTGTCCTGTGCAGAGAAATGATTTTTTCAGAGTCAATTATCCTATACAGGCTCTGTCAGGGGTAACCTCCAGAAGGCGCCTAGCGCCCAGAGACTTTGTGTTTTGTAGTTCCTTTCTGTTTGACTTCAGTTCCCATTATGCACCTCGGTCAGGTGACGTGGGCGCTCACCTGAACCGAGTTGCTCATTTGTTTTATTATAAATAGCCTGTTTCAGTTCTGGTTTGTGTCTTGCAACTGTTCATTTAACCTAGAAATGTCTGTGAGTTTATTTCATGTCTCCCGGTGTCTTTATTCGTGTTTTGGTTTTGTTTTCCTATAAAGTATCTTTGTTTATTTGATTTCCCTGGCTTTCTGTTAATATAACATTGTTCCTTTAAACCACCTGGACCTCTGCATCTATGCCTCGAACCCTCACACGTGACAGAATGCAAGACCGAAATAGAGGCATAGCAGAGGAGCCTCCCCGGGAGATTCTTTTGGGGGGGGCAAGGATGTTTGAGCCTTGGGAAGACAACGCGAACGGCGAGCGGATTCCCAAGCGGCGTGGAGGAAGGAAGCGGAGAAGGAAACCTGGCAGGAAAGAGCAGGAGGAGCTGAAAAGGCAGCAATACGGCGCACGCCGTTCAGAGGTGGCGCAGATCGAGGTGACATGAGTAGAGACCGGCAGAGACCGGGAGGTCCAGATTCGGCAGTGACCAGGGTGGAGGGACACCCCACAGCGTGCCGCCACAAGGAACAGTGTGTGGGCAGTATGCACAGCCGGAACCAGCCTCCCAGCTAGCAGGGAGCAGCGTATGGCAGCGCGCGGAGCAAAATGGAAAGCATATGCGTAACCTGCGGGAGCAGGTAGCTGATCTCCAGGAGCTACTAATGCAGCTGCGCCTCGAGGAAGACCCAGACCTGCCAGCTCCTTTTTCTCGTTACAGCGACGACGAAGATGGTGAGCTATACTACATGCCGTTCAGCGATGACAACGGCGAGCTCTTCTATATGCTGTATAGCGTCAGCGACGAAGAAGAGCTCTGCAGCGACGATGAAGTCAGCGTATCGCCACCGTTGTCACGCAGCGAGGAGCACAGCGAGCTGCTGCCGCTTCACCACACAGCGAGCTGCCGCCGCTGCACGGCACTGCCGAGCACAGCGAGCTGCCGCCGTCTCCGCCGAGCTGCCGCATCGAGGACGGCAAGCTTCCTCCGCCGAGCTGCTACGCCGAGGTCAGCGAGCTTCCTCTTTCTCCGCCGTCATGCGCCGCCGAGGACAGCGAGCTTCCTCTTCCTCCGCCGCCGACGTCATGCGCCGCCGAGGTCAGCGAGCTTCCTCGTCCTCCGCCGCCGCCATCGTGCGCCGCTGAGGACGGCGAGCTTCATCTGCCTCCGCCGCTCTGCATCAGCAAGGACGGCGCGCTTTCTCTGCCCCCGCCGCCCAACTTCAATAGGGGCACCGAACCGCCGTGCCCACAAGACAAAGGAGACAGCCTCGGGGTGAGGAGGGCAGACATTGGACCCTGGGGGGGATGCCCTGGACCTCCTGTGGCGCCCCAGGAGTTGTGCCTTTAGAGGGGGGGGGTTATGTCAGCGCCCTAAGATTTGTTTGTAGTTCCTTTTGTGTTGGACTTCATTTCCCAAGTTGCATCTCAGTCAGGTGACGTGGGCGCTCACCTGAACCCAGTTGCTCATTAGTTTTATTATAAATGGCTTGTTTTAGTTCATTTACGTGTCTTGCATTTATTACATTTATCATAGTGTATGTGTTCCTGTGTAGATATGTGTTCCGTTTAATGATTCGTGTTTTGGTTTATTTTTACATCCAAGTATTCTGTTTGTTTGGTTCCCTGGTTTTTCATTAAAGAAGCCTCTGCTAAACTTCCCCGTCTGCGTTTATGCCTCGCCACCTACACCTACACCTACACGAGTGTGACAGGCTCCTACAACTATTGAGCTGTACTTTGTATTATTACAAGACACTCTGTTAGGTAAAGAGAAAAGACAGTGTGTGTGTATGTGTGTGTGGAATCTGAGTATAAGGGGTGAACCGCTGAATCAATCGGAGTCCTGGGGAAACCTGGTGTTACCTAAGGCAGGTGTCAATAGAGCTTGCATATTCATGGAAACTAATGTATATTCAGTGAAAAAAAAAGTTTTGTGTTCAAACAAATCTACAAACTTTGCTTATTCTGCATTTTCAGTTTTTATTCTTGAGTTCCAAATTTCATTTTCTTACATGTATACTTTGGCACAAGTTTAAGTGTGAGCACTAAACTTGCAAAAATATAAAATTTACACACCTAAGTTTGTAGCATGTTTTTTTACATTGTATATGGACATATATACAACTGGTATTCGTATAAACCACTGCCAGACTCAATAACATGGTAAGCAACATGACCTAAGCTTTCTACTGTATGTGTACCAGGCATCCAGCCCTCGGCATTGCCTGATGCCGGTAGCTGGAGGAGGAGACATCAGAAGCGGAAGGAAGCGGAAGCACAGAAAGCGGGTGGGGGTCTGTGCTAGGCTAAAAGTCGGGGCCCCCCTGGGCTGTGTGCTTAGTCCCCTGCTGTTCACACTGCTGACTCATGACAGCAGCACACAGTTCCAACCACATCAAGTTTGCTGATGACATGACCGTGGTGGATCTCATCAGCAAGAATGGTGAGTCAGCATACAGAGAGGAAGTGCAGAGGCTAACGGACAAATCTAAAGACAACAAGCTGTCTCTGAACAAATGAGATGGTTGTTGACTTCAGGAGGACATGGAGCGACCACTCTCCGCTGAGCTCTTCAACAGTACCAAATTCCTGGGTGTTCATTTGGAGGAGAACCTCACCTGGTCCCTTAATACTTACAAAATAAAGCCAAACAATGTCTTTTCTTTTGAGAAGGTTGAGGAATGCCCTGATGAACACACACAAGCAAACACAATGATTAACAAGCACCTAACAATTGCTCAGACCAACCTGTAATTACTCTTTTGCACAATATTTATTACTTGTTATGTGTACAAAACTTTTCTTTTCTATCTTCGCTGATACTTACCAAGAAATGTCTTGTTTACTGTTTCTCCTCCCACTACCTCAACTCATTACCTCATCACCACAAAGTATTGAATTGTGTCATGTTGTCGTGTTGTCACGTTATCGCTCTTGTTGGCACATTTGCACATGAACTTCATGTTGTCACTTTTGTATAGAATTTAAATATTCTGTTAATCTAAAAATGTCAGTCTTTCTTGTCTCTGCTAGTCAGCTAATTAGGCTTATTAGTTAGCAAATTAGTTCTGTTAATTTCTGTTGTTAATTTATGTAGTACAGTAATGTTGTTTCGTTTCACTGTGTACTGAACTGTATATGGTTGAAATGACAATTAAAGCCTACTTGTCTTGACTTGACACAATCATTCGCAAACATTTCTTGACATTACATTACAAGACCTCAGCTGGGAGTTATCGCCACATTCTCCATACAGTCGGTCCGTTACAGATTGCTCCAAGCCATTTCCAAATGTTTGGGCCATTAAAGGAGTTCCTGGGAGGCCAGTGTTTTAGATGTAAACATTAAAAGTAAGAAATGAAAGAAAAAGAAAGAACAAATTAAAATAAGGAGGTTTTAATAATGGGTGCCACAGTGGTGTAGTGGTTAGCACTGTCGCCTTGCACCTCAAGGGTCCGGGTTCAGTTCTTGGCCAGACTCGATTCCCGTCTCTGTAGTTTGCATGTTCTCCCTGTGCTTAGTGGGTTTCCTCCGGGTACTCTGGTTTCCTCCCACAGTCCAAAGACATTTAGGTTTTAATTTAATTTTAATTTAAACCTAATTTAATTTGCATTCCCAAATTGGCTGAACTGTGTGAGTGAGTGTATGTATATGTGCTTTGCGATGGATTGGCACCCTGTACCTGCCTTTTGCCCTAAGTCTCCTAGGATAGGCTCCAGGCCCCCCCATGACCCTGAATACAGGATTAAGCGGTATAGATGGTAAGTGAGTGAGTGATTGAAGGTATAAAAATGACAGCTACATATTTACTACAGTACATTGACATATTTATATATTTCTGCATTTTATATGGCCATACTGTATATTAGGCCACACACTATCTACAGACTATTTTTCACTGATCAATGAAAATGAACACATTGTTGTATTGGTTTGGCATATTATCTTTATTTGTCATTTTTATTAGACTTTTGAATGAAGTTGGAATGTACTAATTATGTTTATTGGGAGGGGAATATTGGAAACTGGGTTGTTGTTAACCCAGCTACTGGATAAATATTGGACCAACAACATTCTGGGTTAATTTAACCCAGCAAAATGGGTTATTTTTGTAACTCAGTCAATCCAAATGCTAGGTCATATTTAACTATAATGCTGGGTTAATTCTACCTCACAAATAAGTTATTATTATTTTTATGTTTTACATGTCTATGGGTAAAACAGTTTAAACAGTTAAATTACTTTGATATACTGGTCTATTAAAAAAAAAACTCTAAGTTTTGCAAACCATACATATATGCAATAAACAATTAATTGTACAAATCATAGAAAAAAATATTTATATTTATTTTTCAAAAGCTCAAGATCAGTTAATACAAAACAAGTTCAACAGCGACATCATTACGATACTATTACTCAGAAGCACTAATGCCTGAGAGCAGTGCTGGTCATCATCTCCCAACATCAGGATGTAGGCGTACGGCCTCGACACTTCAGCCTGTTGAAGATGTTTCACGGTGTTGGTTCAAACCTTAAAAAGAAAGAAATTAAAGAAAGTAAAGTAAAAGTTTATGGAAAAATCGAGAGGTTTGGCTAGTATGCATAATTTTAAGAAGATTAGTGTTTTGTAACACCTCATGTTTTATATGTGGTTGCTAACACTAGCAACATAGCTAAATGCTAGCGTCATGTTGGCACTACAGTTAACAGTTTAGCTTTCGTTCATCATTTCACCATCTTCATATACACCCAGCAAACATTCTACAAAGAAAGATAAAAAGCTCTGACATTTTTGCAGTTTCTTTTATACACAGGTGGGGTTCTTTGGTTTGGTTAGCTAGTAGCCATTGTCAGATAAACTAGCATGCTATAGCTCAGACCAGGCTGAAAGCTTGAGTGTAATGTTAAAACAGTAACATTAAAAAATGTTACATACAGTGAACAAATTCAGTCATAGGTGAGTAAAAGTGTGTATACAGATCTTATATTTAACATTTACATTTCCTCTTAAATGCGGGAGGAGGAAGACCAAAAAAAGACACAAAGTTGACACAGCCACTGAATACACCGGTGAACTTCGGGGGAGGGGCGGTCTTGTCTGTGATGTTAGCTGTCACTAGCTAACCCAACTCCAACCCAGCAAGCTAAGTTAAACAAAAAGTACCCAATTCCCTGTAAATAACCCAGAACAATTACCCAACAGAGGCCAACCCAGCATTTTTTAGTGTTTATGTATCAGTCTGGTTAAAACCTTTTCAGATTAAAAAGCAATTTCTAAGACTTTGAGATTCCAGCAAACCCCAGTGACTTGGAACAGTGGTGAACCTACCCGGGGGTAGCCAGTATACCAAAATTACTTCAAGAGCATGACAATGACTTATCCAGGTGCTCATAAGAAGATCCAGAATGACATCTAAATAACTACAGGCCTCACTTGCCTAAGTTTAGATCAGTGTCCACGAATTAACAATAAAAAAGAGACAAAAACTGCTGATTAAAAAGAACACAAGGACTCATCAAATTTTCCAAAAAATAAACAAACAAACAAAAAAATTCAAAACAATATTGATTATCTACAAGACTTTTGGGCAAATATTCTATGTACTGATAAGACAAAAATTTAACTTTTTGGAACATGTGGATCTCTTTAAATCTGGTGTAAAACAAACAGCTTTTCATACAAATAACATCATACCAAGAGTCATGGAGGTGGTAGTGTAATGGTCTAGGGATGGTTCAGGACCTGGACGACTTGCCATAATTGATGGAACCACTCTCCTAAAGAGGAATGTCCAGCCATCAGTTTGAAACACTAAAAAAATAAAGTTGTTTTAGTGGCTTGCCCTTCAATAGGTTAAACCTTCGTGATGTGGCTGAATCAAAACAATCATGAAAAGAAGAGTGGGCCAAAGTGTGATGACGGTGATGTGAAAGATTCATCGTCAGATATCACAAGTCCTTGATTTTAGTTGCTCGACCAAGAGTGGCACGACCAGTTATTAGGTTTAGGTAGCAAATGTTTTTTTTTTTTTTTTACATATGTTCAGGCAGATTTGGACTGCTTTTTACTTAATGAATATAATCAGCATTTTAAAAATGCAATTTGTATAATATCTGGTTAGCTTTGTGTAATATTTAAATTTGATTAGAATAATTTAAGTGTGAAAAATATGCTAAAGGGGGCAAATATGTTTTTAGGGCATGTATGTATTTTAAATAATTAAAGTATGTATAAAATGATGATGTTATTTTGCCAGATGTGAGCCAAGATCTTTTACAAAGGCTAAAAAAAAAAGGAAAAAATATATAGACCAATTTTGATTCTTGACTAGAATTCTACTACTGTGCTGTATAATTACTCTACAGTTCTCTCTGCTAAAAGTGGAACAGCAAGGGTAGTTATTATTATTATTATTATTATTATTATTATTATTATTATTATTATTATTATTATTATTAATAATATTTTTTATACTCTGACAAACTTTGTGTTGGAGATCAAACCATGAATCTTAAATGAGAAATCACAATTTCAGCTTTTATTTCCTGACATTTACAACAATTTAAAACATGACGATTTGGTGGCATATGTTATGCTCTGTGTGAAGTATGGGGTTGCAAGTGATGTGCAGATGAGATGTGATGAGATTTGCAGTGGAGTGACTGTACTGTACTGTAACAACAGCCCCTGTGAGAAAAAAGGTTGAAAAAGCCATAGCAGTGCAAGCAATGAATCTGGTTACGACAATGCAGTGTCATATTTCTGCAAAATCCTCAAAAGAAGCCAAAAGAAAGTGTCATTAGAGAGGTTCCTTGTGAATGTCGCACAAAAAAAAGAGACTCTCTGTCAGAGAACAGTGATTCCGTGTGTGTGTGTGTGTGTGTGTGTGTGTGTGTGTGTGTGTGTGTGTGTGTGTGTGTGTGAAAGTCATCGTATACAGTAGCCCGCCTCCTCCTCCTTCTCTCTCGTTTCACTCACAGCTATTATTCTTTTCAAAGTGCAAAATTAGTTTTACTTTTACTTCATATTTTGTATTAATAATTTTTATATGAATATTTCTGGGTTGTGGAACGATTAATATGAGTTTCCATTATTTCTTATGAGACTGTGTCATTTAAGCCTTCGTCATAGCCTTCATCATAACTGTGGCAAGAAACCCAAGGAATGGATATCAGATCAGTGGAAAACTTGACTTTGGTATTGTCATGGAAAGGTTGTTCGTCTCACACTACTGATCTTCCAATTAACTAATAACTAACTAACACTTGTGATACTTGTGCTTGTGATAATCTTAAAATAACACTTAAACAGCTGAGTCTGAAGTCTTGTGATCAGACTGGATGAAGAAACGTGGATGTATTGCAATACATGAGTTAGCCCTTGATTAAAGACAAACCAGTGTCCCCTAGGAATTTCAAGAGCCAGGTGGGATAGGGAACAACTGCTCTAATGGCTTTGTGCCAAGAAATACTCTGCTGGCTTAGTAAATCTGGACCAGGCAAATTCCACATATATTACATGTCCAACTGCAAAACTGCAACTTTGCTGTCTTTTTTACCCTCATACTCCCCCCCCCCCCCAGCGACTCTTAACAAAATTTCTCAGATTAAACCCATACTCATTAATATATTAATATTAATTATATCATTATATTAATAACTCTGTTATTTTAGTCCATAAGTCTTAGCAAATTACTTCAATCGATTTTTGCTTCTAACTACCGTGTCTTTGTTAGATGTAGAGAGGAAGAACAGATGGGTTCTGAAGGTACGATTGTATAGGGGTTACTCTGCTCTTCACACTGACTTGGTCAAAATTAACCAACTTGGCTGATGCAGAACTTTGCTGCAACAAGCCATCCCATCTGGGTTGCATTTAATGGGCCCATCATTTGTTTTCCAACATTACAATGGCCCCAAACATCCCCCTAGATTGTGTAAGAGTTATTTGTCCAAGAATGAGAATGATGGGGTGCTGCATCAAATGACCTGGCCTCCACAATCATCCGATCTAAATCCAGTTGTGATGGTTTGGGATGAGTTGAACTGGAGGTTGAACAACAGCAGTGGGATAGCTCCATGTCATACTGAGGACTCACAGTTCACAGTCACTAATACTAAGAAAAAAACTGAACAGCAGTACTTCCTGGGTGTGGCCTTTTGACATGTGTTCCCTCATGTGAAAAGTTTATCACATACACCACTATAATCCAGAATTCTCACCAAGCTGAGCACCAATTCTCACCATGGCTCAACTGTACAACTTAGCATACATATACATGTCACTGATTCTCACTATAACAACAGGTAATTAATTGTTATCAGATTATTATTATATCATTATGGTGTATTCATCATCTCCATTTATTAAAAATTAATTTCCTCAAAATTAAATGAATTGTTTACAAAAATTATTTACAGATAAATTTTATCAATGTTTATGTTCTTTTACAGCAGGCAGTTTTGCGGATAAAATTGGGCCAAAAGATGAAGATGCCAACATTGTTGGAAAGGACACAGACACTGTTACTCTAAAATGTTCATATAAGTCAAGCAGTGAATACATTCGGCTTTATTGGTACAAACAATATCCTAACAGCGCACTACAGTATTTACTGTATAAAGGCGCAAGGTCTGATACAAGAGAATACAATCCCACTGATAGATTAGCATCAAAAACAACCAGAGACTCTACTGAACTTACTATCAGAGGAGTAAAGCTCTCAGATGCTGCGCTCTATCACTGCGCTCTAAGAGACGTAGCACAGTAAAACAGAGTCAATGATACGCTGTACAAAAACATGTGGTATACAGGAAGCTTCTAAAACGTCATCAAAGATCTTTATTTAACCAATTTGATATCAGTTAACCACAGTCAAAAACAAGGTGTGTGGTAAAATAATGTAGAACATATTTCCTGTTTTTACATGATTATATGCCCATTAATGTATGATATGAAATTGTCATTAAGAATACTTATTGTTCGAATGACTTTTCTAGGTGTCCTGTTTGCTCAACCATACACATGAGTATAAAAACTGTTTTTCAATTTACATTTGGACTAGAATGCCAGGCCATCATTGTGCACATTAAAAAGCAGTGTATGTGTTATTTATGCAAGTAACAGAAAGAGGAATTCAAATAGAGGCTTAAAAATGATTGCGACACATTTATCACAGTAAATTCACAAATCTAACATTTTGCTTCCAGTGTAAACTTTAAATAATATGTACACTACTCTAACTAAGACTCTGTTCTGTTATTTTGCACAATCAACAGTCCTGATTTGATTTGGATACCCCTTGTATTAAGGGCAACAACCCAGGACCCAGCTCACATACCCAGTTGTGGTGCTAAGGTCTTTCCTTATTCCTTTCCTTATTTACAAAGTAATATAATCTATGCCTGTACTTCAAAAATACACTCATACCCCTGTATATCCCTGTATAAACACCTGTGTTTGTTCCACTCTTTAGGGAAATGCCTCAGAAAATATTTGCTATCCTATTTAATAAACAGGCTTTGTTATTTCAAAATCAATAATGAATCAATGACAGATAATATGTCACGATTGTGTGGCTGTTGCAGGCGAGGCATGATTGCAGAGGTTAAGCCTAATAGGTTTTAATAGGAATAAACAAACATAAACAAACACAAAACTCTAAACATGAACAAACAAAAGCTAGAAACTTTGGCAAACCAGAATTACAACAAAGCAGCATTTCAACAGTAATCAAAACAGTTTAACAAAACAGATGCAACACAAAAACCGAACCAAGGCCAAGACTGTTTATAAAGAAACTAATAAGCCAACTCAGTTCAGGTGACTGCACTCATCACCTGACTAAGGTGCATTCTGGCAAACAAAGTCCAAAAGTCCAAAAAGTCTTTTGGCACAGGGCGCCCTCTAGGGGTCAACCCTGAAATAATCTCCCCCCAGAAGGCCACTAGAGGTCGTCGAGGCCGGGAGGAGGAGCGAGCACAACGTCCTTGAAGCCAGGAGGCGGCACCAGCACAATGTCCTCAAAGCCGGGAGGTGGCTCCAGCATGACACCTTTTTAGGCTTAAAAGGCAGCTCAGGACCTACATTTAGGCTAACAGGGAGATCAGGGCCTACACTGAGGCTAATAGGTGGATCAGGACCTACATTTAGGCTAACAGGTGGATCAGGGCCTACACTGAGGCTATAAAAAGAGCTCAGATTTTTTTCATTAGGCTAAAACCATTCATATTCCTTGATATATAATAAACTCTTGATGACATTATACAAATAACACTTTGTAAAGTTATTACAAACATGCGCAAGAGATGTATCTGTTTGTGGTCACTGTACACACAATCGTTCACCAACACCACTTGCAGATTGCAGGAACTCACTTGGGACTTGTTGCCACATCCCCCAAACAGTCCACATGTTTGGACTATTGGAGAACCCTCCTGCATCTTACAAGATTGTTGTTGCCATCTGTGTGCAGCCTAAATTATAGTAAATTGAAAACATTTCAAAAAACCTCCTACTGGAATTATTATTTCTTTTTTTACTAAGCATATCTGAATTCCTCCTAAGAATCATGCTCAAAGATAATTTATGACTAAAAATATTCCTATCTCAGAGTAGGACATGATGGTATTTAGCTTCATACTTATACTTTCAGTGTGTGTCGTCACTGCTTATGGCACAAAGTGCAGCAATATAGGTTACAATTTATAGTTTGTGTTGTAGTTTTGACAGATTATTATTATTTTTTAACAGGAGCAACCCCATCTCATAAGACTGCTCCCACAGACTTGTACTTGAGCTCTCTTCATATTTTGCATGTGGAAATGCTCTCACTTTAACTAATAAACATACCTGTGAGTTCTACTGTTTTTTTTTGTTTGTTTGTTTGTGTATTTGACTATTTTATTTCATAATAATAAAAAAAATACAAAATTTCATCCTCAAAGATGATGGTTTACCAGTATTCTTTGTTTCTTGGCCAGATTCTTGTGAACAACTTGGCATGTTGGTTTAGGAAAATAAGTTAAATCACTCCCTCATTCACTCATCTATATATCCTGTTTTCAGTGACACGGGGGGGCTCCTATCCCAGGAGGCTTAGGGCACAAACCAGGGTACACCCTGGACAGGGTGCCAATCCATCGCAGGGCACACACACATACACTCATTCACACGATCACTCACATACTCATTCACACACTACAGGCAATTTGGGAACACCTGGAGGTGCAAGGCGACAGTGCTGAGTTAAATCAGTTCGGGTTAAATAACTTGCCAGTTGAAACATATTAATCACTGAAAAAATGATTTTAATAATAATTCAGAAATTATGAGGAAACGTCTTTAGCCAGAGGAACATAAACATTCAGTTAGCAACAAAAATATTCTGTACATTTTGACTGAAACACCAGACTAGACTTCTCTTTCCTGTAGTCAAGCAAGTCCTGCTTTTCTTTTTAGTTTATGACCTGAGGCATGTTCATAATTAGCTTCTTTACCTATTTCGGCTTAGACGTTGTTTCCCCATTAACATAATAAAGCAGTGGACATCTCAGTGGGTGTTTTCTCTAAAATATATGGGCAATGTTTTGTCTATTGCATTGAATATAATCTGGGTATATGAAGAATTAAAGTGTACTTACAGATTTACAAGTTTTAATAAAAGTTAGTTGAAAGTCTTTTAGAAGCAAAGACAGACTGTATGAGTTATTTATCTCATTGTGGTTAGTAGCAGTGTGTACACTCTACAATGTCAGGCTAGCAAATGGGGTTGCCTTTTAATATTAATTGTGTAAGACTATAATTTGAGCAAAAATATGGGTTATCCACATTTAGGTTTTGTTTTAAATGATCGATTTTGAATAATAGTTTGAACACACCTCCTATTTATTTCAAAATAAATGATGGCAGAATTGACATGACTTCATCTAAGTAAGAGAAGGAGGAGCTAGATATAGTACTCACAGAGGTACTGCAATTTATATCTAGTGCAAGAGAGACACACATAGCAATCATGTGACTCTTTGTTTTCATAGTTATGAGGAACATTGGTAAGTCATTTACATTTTATACAAACAACAGGTGGATGATGGAGATTTAATAAAATTGCAACTGTCAATAGAAATGCAAACTTACATATTTATGTTTTGTCTACATGTCTTTATAGCAGGTTCTCTTGGTGGCAATATTACACCAGAACAAACTGTAATATCATCAAGTGGAGGCAGTAAAACCACACTGACCTGCACATATGATACATCAGCTTACAGCCTCCACTGGTATCAACAAAAGCCTCAATCAGGACCAGAGTTTCTGCTGCTAATTGTTGTATCTACAGATACTGTCATTAAAGCAAATCAACTTAACCCACGACTATCCATCAGACTTCGTAAATCAGAAACCAAATTAGATTTGGAGATCTTTCCTGCTACAGTATCAGACTCTGCACTATACTACTGCGCCCTGGAGCCCACAGCCACACAGAACTTAAAGAGACTGCACACAAGTGAAGTTAGATTTTTCTTTTTCAACAGGGGGAGCCATTTACTTGTTTCATTCTGTCTTAGTTGAGTTGAGCAGTTCTGGGACAGAAGACTGCTTATTAATAGTTCTATGAAGTGGTTGGTTGGTGAACAACCACCCACTTCATAGACAAGATGGACAACAGTTTACACATTAAATCATAAAAAGAATTATGCTGGATATGCTTAACTGGTAAAACATCTGTAGGAGCTTTATACAGGTGTTAAGAAAGACCTCCTCAAGAACAATAGTTGACTTTGGTGATAGTAAGTGTTCACTGTCCATCCAGCTGCAACCCCAGTTATTTTGTATTTTAACATTCAAATTGGTCAAGAAAAGCTAAAGTCAGTCAATTTATATTATTATTACCCCCCCCCCCCCCGATTTTCTCGCTAATTTAGTCGTGTCCCACATTAAGGCTACTACTCAACCGGGAGGGCCGAAGACTATCACGTAACACACTCGGAGGACACACTCTATCCGCTCCTTCCGCTTGCATGAGCTCACAGACGCCCCTGATTGGCTGTAGAGCCGTGATTAATGTGAGAGCACTAAGTACCTCTCATCCCTCCCCTCTTAGAGAGCTCGGCCAATCATCTCTCTAGAGACCTCCGGTTACAGCATCACCCGGGAGTCGAACTGGCGATCCCCGGTGATAGGGCGAGCACTTTACCACTGCGCCACTCAGAGGCCCATTATTACATTTAATATTAAGAATAATAACTCAGTTTCACTAATATTAGTGACATAAAATTAAATCCTGAACAAATTAACCAACACACACACAGGTAAAGCATTTAAAAAAAGCTTCAGTTAACACCCTTCTCAAATTTCAAATTCTACAACACAATAATGTTATTATAACTTTGCAGTATGAGTAGTTGCCATGAATTTGAATGAATTACACTCTGGTTTTTCCCACCAGATTACCTTTAAGAAAAATATTATTATTATATATATATTATATATATTATCAGTTAAAATAACAATACAGTGAAGGAAATGTTCTGTACAAATCATATATTTTATAAAATATAATAAACCTGGAACATAGTGGATAAACATAGAGATGCATAAATAAACATCTTGCTAAATGCAACAGTAAGAACAATCACTATATCATTCATTTTTTTATGTCTTCAACATTATCTTCATTCTGTAAAGTGGAAGAACCAGTGCCTGTCCTGGGAACACTGGCCAGGAGTCAGGAATGCATCCATCCTACTGGAGAATAGTTGTAACAGGACTAACAAACTAAAACCTAAAGAAAAAAGAAAGAAAGAAAGAAAGAAAGAAAGAAAGAAAGAAAGAAAGAAAGAAAGAAAGAAAGAAAGAAAGAAAGAGTTTAGTTTTGTTAGTCTCTACAGTGTGTGAAATCTCCTTTCTTCACAAGATAGAGCTGTTGGCATAAAATCATGCAGATGATAACCAAGAGCAGCATTTTTTTTCCCTTTTCCTCAGTGAAATCATCCTAGTTAATAAATAAGCACTGGTATTACAAAATAACTTAAATATAATAGTGATAGTAACTTGCTATACTTAATTATTTATTATGATTTAGCAATGTAGCCAAAGCAATTTTTGATGGGGTCAAAGTGCCTATAGCAGGAAAAATAGGTTGTTTTTTAAACGCTGGACTGATTCATTATTCATAATTCTATTAATTCTGCTTTCAGCTTCAGTAGGAATTAACAACCTGTCAATAACACTGGTGTCATGTGTTGCTGTTGGGCGGAGCTTAATGAACCTTTATGATGTTAATATATCAGGATACAGAAAGACCTTTTGATTGAGCTAAAACCATTCATCATGTTTACTGTTATATTCATGTGTTTGTGGCTTTCAATAGGTGAGTAAACTTTGACTTTTTGTGATTTTTTAAAAATGTATCTCTGGATTGATGTCCACGCTACGCTAAAAGTAGGTTTAACATGCTGTTATGACTTGAAAGGTTTAAAACATGTTCTCTTCTCTATGACAGGTGACTCCATGGCAGATTCAATAAAGCCACTTTTCACTCATAAAACTGTAGATGAAGGTGATAATGTTACTCTGTCCTGCAGATATGAAACAAGTCTTACAGGATACTACGTGCACTGGTACAGGCAATATCCAGAATCTACACTTAAGTTCCTTCTTTTTATCTCACAAAGTGAACATACAAGTGACCCCATTCCACCAAATGTGTTTCCTACAATTGACAAAAATAAAAAAGAAGTGGCTCTGCTCATCTCCTCTGCTGCTGTATCAGACTCTGCACTATACTACTGTGCTCTGGCGCCCACAGTGACAGGAAATCCACCTGCACTGTACAAAAACCTTGGCACAGTTTTAATATATGAAAATGTAGCTCCACAATTGACTTATAAATGTGCATGATATTTTAAAGGAATTCTGTATATTTTAGTCTCGAAAAACCTGAAAACCAAGGGTATATGGCAAGAGCATGCAGAACATTACACAGATAATAAAATTGCACAGATACAGTATTAACCTGAGCTTTATTATATTAATAATCATTTATAGATGGATCACTAATGTCTAGACTATTGTGCACAGTGTTAAATATAATACAGAATGTCATGCTCACTGGTTTTCTTATTGTGTGATTGTGTGTACAGTTCCCACAAACAGATTTGTCTACTTTGCTAGGTGATGAAAAGTTATATGTCGATTTTCAAGGATCAAAAGTGTCTCTCGCTGAATTTCATAGGAATAACTATGGTGTGCTTCATCCACCTCTGCTGGGATCATCATTGAGGTACAACCTTCTTTAAAAGGGTTCTGTTCTCTAAGAGACGGCACCCTTCAGTCACAAAGCTGTCGAAGAAGACTACTTAAAGGGAATATCCACAAGTAGATAACTGTTAGATGAACTAGATGAACTAAAATCTGCAACTTCTTTATTTTTTTTTCAAATTGGACCTTTGAGTCTATATATTGCCCAAAGGATACAAAAACTTAATTAATTATCACTTTTGTTGCCAGCTATTTTGACTATAATGGCTGTATGTTGAGTTATTTTCAGAGGACAGTAAATCATTACTGATTATACAAACAGCACATTGACTACTCTAAAATATATCTAAAACTTATAAATAAGTTTCACTGCTATTAGGATAGGGGTTGTACAGTAGGCACTAGGAATAATGCTGCAATCGGCAGCGTCGTCTTAATCCTGTTCTGTACAAAAGGACCCAACAAAATTATTACTGTTGCTCACAGACCAAATCTCCACAGTTTACTCAAAGATAAACAGACTCAAACAAGCTGGAATGAAAACATGCAGCATAAATTCCACCACCCGGTTAATAAAACTTACACTTCCAGAAGATGATAATAATAGCCTGCACATGACCATGAAGCTGTGAACAACATACAGTGTGTATACAGTAATTCACAGGGTGCTCAACCATGTTAAGTATGATTCCAAACTGCAGGCAGCAAAAATGTTCAGTTCATAGGGAACGGTGTAGGGAGCGAGTGAACAACAGGTCTTTACTTTACCAGAAAACGGGAATAAAAAATTTCCCATAAGTCAGTGCATCTCGCCAAAGCGTGAAAAAATGGAGCTCAAAAAAGGATTCATATATTTATTATCATTATTATCCAGGACGACATTAAAGACATTTAATCAAGAAATCCTTAGTATTATATGAGCTAGTAATCTGCATTATAATGGGATGGACTAAATAAAGTTAAACTTACAGTTAAACTTGAATAGATTTTAAATAATATGAATATGTAATAAGTATATGTATGTTATATAGCTTACTACCCTTTGTTTAATATTTATATTACACTCTGGACCCAGACCAGTTTGCCTATCACCCAAACAGGTCAACACAGGACACCTTTTCTACGGTGCTTCATTCTGCCCTGGACACCGCAGACACATATACCAGGAGGTTGTAGATTTTAGCTCAGCTTTTAATACAGGTAGCCCAAACAAGTTAGTCTTGAAGTGGAAACAGTTCGATATCAGCACACCACTCTGTAACTGGACCCTAGACTTCCTTCTGAACAGACTACAGTCTGTTGACTAAATAACCTCACCTCCTCCAGTCTCACCCTCAGCACTGGAGTTCTTCAGGGATGTTTACCCTCTCCAATACTCCTTTTCACCAATGACTGTACCTGCCTATGCACACCACGTGGTAGGACTGATCAAAGGTTTTGTTTATACGGCTCACGGGGAGGAGATGAAGCACACAGTAGCATGGTGTGGGGACAACAACCTGAAAGTCAACACCAGGAGATAAAGGAGGTCATTGTGGATTTCAGATGAGCTGGCAATCACACTCACATTCCCATTCACATCAACTGAGCTATTTTTAAGCATGTAACTAGTTTTAAGTTATTTGGCATCTGCATCTGACTTAGGGTCTTCTTTCAAGTCAAGTCAAGTCAATTTTATTTATATAGCGCTTTTAACAATTGACATTGTCGCAAAGCAGCTTTACACAATAAAAAAGAAGTAAGTCTGTATGCAATGTGTATGAATCAAAATGATAAGATTGTCCCT